>APFE030713412.1:27067-109779 GCA_000404065.3 Pinus taeda
AATTATAATAGTTTTTAACGATTTTTTTTTATTAAAAAAAAAAAATTGGCCGTGGCCCCTCCACTTTGGGAGTCGCTCGCTCGATCCCCGACCGCTCGTGGTGGTGCAGCCGTGGCAGAGGGCCTACGTTGGCGGGTGGGCGATTCCCGAAATCGCCTGCCCACCCCCAAGCCGAATGTGGTGGTGCGGACATGGGTGGAGGGGCCTACACACAGGCCCTCCGACCATGGCCGTGCCACCATATGTAGCTGGGTAGCGGAGGGGCCATGCCCAATTTTATTTATTTATTTTTTTGTAATAAAAAAAGCATTAAAAAACTCTTATAAAATTTAATTTTTATTTTTTAAGATATATTTTTTTAATTTTAAATTTAAAAAATTAAATATAAAAAATTTAATCTTTTATTATTTGTTTTTAAATAAAGTTAAAAATTTGTTTAAAAAAAATTAATAATTTTTTTTTTAATATTTTTTTTTAAAAGATTTTTTGTTAGAAATAAAAAATAGTTTTTAATATATATATATATATATATAATATAATATATAAAATATGCATTTCTTAATAAACTGTAAATGTTATTTTTTATTTTTTTTTTTGAAAAGACACACCTTTTCATATTTTTTGTTAGTTTCTTTTTTTTGTTTGTTTGTTTGTTTTGTTTTTTTTTTCTTTTGTTTTTGTTTTTTTTTTTTTTTTATATTTATTTATTTTTTGTTTTTAATATTAATTTATTTGTTTTTTTAACTTTTTCAGTAATTTTCTATTTTTTTGAAAAACTAGTTGTTTTAATTTTTTTCGTCAGTTTTTTTTTTTTTTCCAATTTTTTTTTTTTTGCTAAGTAAAGACTGAACTATTGTATTAAAAAAAAGGAAAAAATATTTTACAAGAGGTATACACCTCTGAGAGCTATGGATCAGCTCTCTGTCAAAAAATTCTCATTACAACTGATATTTCTGCTTGTAAGAGCCAGAAAAAAACAAAACCCCAAAAAGAAATGTCTTGAACAGAAATTGTCCAACCTGGACCTATTAAACATGACTAGGACAGACCAACAACCCACTAGAAGGATCCTACCACGAGATCTGAGACAGGGGACCGAGTTTACATAGCTGCTAAGCTTCAGAAAGTGCAAACTATCGAGCCAGGACTGAACAAAAAACAAAAAGAAGCGGTTCGCCTGAGTACAGGCTTACCCCAGAGAAGACGGTGGTCATTTGCTGTTGCCCTTTTTCGCCTCAGCTTCGCGAGCCAGTGCTCTTTGCTTCCGTTCTTCAGCTGCCTGAATCGGGTCTGGCTCCCAAGAAACCTCGACACCTACAGGGACGTCCTTGATGTTGTCATAGCCAGGAGGCAGCTTGAGATAAAGTTTGTAGTCCAGCGAGTCTTCCTCTTCCGCAATTTTCAAGCCACTGCCAGGAGAATCCGTCTGAGTCTTCATAGATCCTGCAGCCGAGGTCATTGGTGCTTTGCGTTTAAGGCTGCGAAGTTCTTTGGCAGCTTCCGCCTGCTCTGCCGAGAAAACCTCAGTGCTATCTCCCTCCATTCGGCTCTGAACCTCTGGATTGTAAGAGGTGTCCTGAGCCTTGGAAGAATTATCAGAGGTGGTGGGCATTTTCTCCCCTGAATCCTGATTGCGACTGTCCTCCATCTCATCCTCCTCTTCGAAGATGACTGTAATGCGGGCTCTGATCACTGGTTTGTTTGTCCGACGATGGTAGCAAAGAGTAGCAATTTGAACCACATTTTCTTTTTTCCAATTTCTTTTATGGTTATGATATTATTATATTATATATATATATATATATATATATATATATATTATATATTTTTTTATTTTATTTTGTTTTTTATATATATATTTTAATTGCATTGCTTTTAGAGACAATTATTTCATGTGGATTGAAAAATTAATTAACCATGTTATAAATATGTAGAGTATTGAAAATGAAAACTATCGACCTCTTATTTAAATTGCAAACAATAAAAACCTCACTACAAAAAAATAAAAATATAAAAATAAAAACAAGAAATATGAACAGAAGGCCACTTCCAAAATTATTAAATTTATAAAATATAATTAATACATTTAATACATTATAAAATAAAAAGTAAAAAAAAAAGTCTTTTAAAAAAATGGCAATGGTGTAGAATTACACTTTTAAATCAAATTAAATTTACAAAATAATTATTTACATTTCATACATTATAAAATTAAAAGTAAAAAAAAAAAAGCTTTTTAAAAAAGTGGGCATGGTGTAGAATTACCACTTTTTTAAATCAACATCAAAATCACTACCATTCTAAAATGCAATGTACATAAATTTTTTTATAGTGCTGCATCACCCCTTTTCATAATCGGGTCACTCTTTTGCTATCTCTACAAAACGGGTAACAATATCAGCTTCTGTTTCAAAGTTTACGTTGTTCACACCTGGAGCCTGAATAATGCCACCACACAATCGCAACTTGAATTTCCTCCAACGTTTGCTACTCATAGTTTAAATCAACTGCCACACCGCTTGGTTTCCTTCGACTGCCAACATTTAATTCAATCTTAGACTTAATATATGAACTACTTGTAATGAAATCCTACTCGCACTTGACTGCGGAACTCTTGGTATATGGTTGGAGATCTCAATGTTTAGTTAGTGGGATTCTAATCACTTGGCATTCTCCTTATCGTTTTATTGATATTTCTTCTCTTAAAACTTACGCATACCCTATTCATCTATTTCTATTTCAAAGGGTTACATTCCTACTTGAGTCGATGTGTAACAATCTCATTGAGTTCCTTATTTTCTTCTTGTGAAGGTGCCCTTCGTATCTTCTACTCCCTTCTACGCAGATGATGAATTCATTTCTCCCCTCTGCGTGAAGGTTTTGGAATATTTACTCTTTGTATCTCTGTGTCTTTGCTTCAATGTAGATGATGATCATTGCTTTATCCTCTTTCGTGAATGTTTGATCAGGCTTTGTACTTTTGAATCCTATTCATGGTAGCCTCACACCTGTCTCTTCCTGTTTTTTCGTTTTATATCACCATTCCCTTGCATCATTTGTATGCATCAAATCCATGTTTGAAATCAAAATTGATTTGTATTACCATTCGTTTCTATTATTGTTTGCGCCATGTACTTTGTCAAAAAAAAATTAATATATGTGTCCACCGTGGGTTTGAATTATATCCGCCACCAACATCCACCTAGATCATTACTCCCCCATTAGGAAGCATTGGTCACCATTGTGTTGAGTTCCTCCATGAGATGAGGAAACTTCTATTGAACTTGGTCCCTAGTGAGCTGTTTTGCAACCTCTGCTGTGTCCAATAATGGTGGGAAGCTTGGTCGAGGGTGGTCTACATTGAAAACTCAGTGCAAGCGAAAGAATGGGGGAATTCTGTGCTCCAAAGCATTCTTTCCAACAACCTTGGTACTGGTGTAAAGACCATATCGGAGTGGTCTGAGCTTCTAGTGCGCTCTTGTAGGGCGTTCTTTCTGCAGATGAAACCAGACTCTCTGTCCCACTAGAAACTTGTGTGGTACCTGATGGTGATCATGTCACTACATGTACTTGGAATTTTCCAGAATGAAGCGACGATATATCGATCCGTGGGGTAAAGGTGCTCTAGGAGTCAGAATGAATGAATGCTTGACCTAACAGTGCAATGGTACCCCTATGGGTGAGGAGAAGATGCCCATGTCTCTTTCATGACTATATACCTCTGCTGCTGTTGTTGCGTGGAGGAACCCTTTGCGGGGGTCATGGATGTGACAATGATATTCCCCTTACTTTTGGAGCGAACCAGATAGAAAATGAATTTCCTAGTTTGGTAGACGATCTTGCTACATTTCTTACCAGAGATCAAAGACATGGCAGTAGGTGGGGCTACCTCCGGTATGTTGTATAATGAATTACCTAAAGAAATAATAACAACGTGAGGCCTTGACTCATACAAAACTTTTCGCCTCCATAAGTACAGTTAGCCTGATAGTACATCACAAACATCAAGAGGTGCAACATAACACAATACCTCATCTGTGAAGGGCTTAATGCTTTAGGGAAGGTGACATTACTAGCAAACTAGGAGATCTCATACCTGGTGAAGCCACCAGATACTATATGGCTCCGGGTGTGGTGTAGTCAGTAGGCCCAAGTACTTCACGCCCTCTTCTGAAATAAGGTTCTTTTGTGTCCCACTATCAACAATGAATTGCAGCGGTGATCCCTTCACCCATATCTGTGAGTAGAAAATATACTCACCGTCCTCTCGATCTTTGGGCTCATTCTTCTTGATCTTCGTGGTTGCAACAATGGCACTCGGCTCCGCATCAATGATCTTCTTCCCTTTGCCATTCCCCTTGTTGGGTTCTGACTTAGGGTCAGAACATGCATCTGATTCTGAAGCCTTCAACTCGGCCACCAAAACTCACTTGTGTTGTGAGTGGGGCTCTTATGGAACTCACACCACTTTCCTGTGTCATTCTTTGCCTTTGTGGTCTTGTTCTTTTCTTATGGTTTCGACGGATTGTCTTGGGTTGCCCCATCTTGGCTTTGTCCTTGGTTCTGTGGTTTAGGGAAGCCTTTCCCTTGCTTTAGATTCGCAGATCCAAAGACTCACTTCTTCTATTTAAAAGTTTTCTTGATCTTGACAGTGTATCAGTACGTTGTGTCGAGCGACGAGATGTTCAGGTAATCCATCTCATCTTGGATGTATCTGTGTAGGCAACCGTGGTATGTGAGTACCAAATGCAGCTCTGAGTCCTTGATACACAACTATGTGTGAAGGGTATGAAAAATGTTTGTGAACTCCGGAACATCCTGGTCCCTTCCTTGCCGCAACGTGGTCCACTTTATGTATTTGTCCTCATAGCTTTTGATAGGGTAGTGTTGCTCCTTGATGGTATCCTAGAATGAATTCCAAGTGGGTGCTGCTGAAAATAGTGAGCCCGTACTTTCATCCTTCTACTCGCAGTAGGTTTCCCGCTGGTGCTTGACGTGGGGGGTTGCTTTGAGAAGAGAAAAAGTAATATTTTTCCGATTGGAAAAATCATGAACAAAAAAATACCCTTCTAGCAAATTTAACCATTTATCTATGACATCGGTATCTATCTTTCCCTCAAATATGGGGATTTCAAAATTAACTTGTACCTTAAAGGGTGTGGCTTTTCCAGAGTAGCTGTTGGAAGCTGATGCATCGTGCCTAAGTAGCAGCTGAAGGATTTGGGCAAAGTTTTCCATAATCACATTCCTTTGTCACTCAAGGGCTTCTTCGTGCAAGATTTTGATAGGATATCCTATCCCCTCATCTTTCTTCTCTTCCTCCATGTGAGGCCGTTAGGATTTGTGAGGCTAGTCTTGCAAAGGTTCGACTAGTTCAATCCATAACTCCTTATATCCCGACCTCGTTGGGGACATGCAAATAAAAATAGAGAAAGAACAGACAGCTCTCATACCGCTAATATGGATTTAAATAGGAACGAAACAAATTACAGAAATAACCATAAATACAGAGTTGCAGTGGAAATAATACTTCATTTCATTAATGTAAAATAATGAAATATGCTTACAAACAGAAATGGAAATAAACCAACTATGGTGATGGTAGCTTATCTCTGAAAAGAGATGTGGCGGCTAGATGCCTCTGAACTATCTTACAATGAGGCTTGAAGGCCTATTTATTGTTGAGAAACAATGGAAAACCATAAACATCCAAAAACCTAACCCTAGAAGATGAAGCGCCAAACTGTGGGCCCCGTTTGGGTAAATTGGTACATCAAATTCCCGGGGTTGTAACTTTGGCCTATGATCTTCGTTTGACGTGTACAATACCTCATTAGAAAGATATATCCGAGAATTACAACTTTTAGAAGAGTAACATGGGTGTGGGTCCATGGACCCATGTTGCTCCCAGTTTTCCCAAAAACGTCATTTAGGGCCTCAAAATGACTCCAGAAGTTTAGGACCCGAAAAATTGCTAAAAATAGTAAATTGTGCTACAATTAAGGAAACTGAAAAACTGAAAGAAATAGTTGTGGGGGTCCAAGTGGCATAGGTGGGTGGCCACCAACATCCACCTAGATCAACTTGTATAATAATTCTTGTCCAATGTAGTAGAGAAGGGATTAAGGGAAAATCTAAAGTGAGCAAACCTAAATTAGAGGTCTTAAAATAATTCTATGAAGGGGAAAACTTCTCTTCTCTCAATAAGTCAGGATCCCTCTTCCTCCCATTTAAAAAATAATAAGTGAAAATGCACATTTCTACTAAATAAAAAAATAAAGGGTGAAAGATGAGAAAGGCTTCCTGCATAGGGAGGTGAAGCAAGCAACTTCCTCCAGGTACTGTCTAGGCTTGCTAGTAGTGAAGCACTACTTGTGATCCTGAAGTTACTCCATCCGGGTACTGTCCAAGCCTGCTGGCAGAAGAGAAGCACCAGAGATTAAAATTCATACAATGAATATCCTAAACTTTCCACACACATTACCCTTTCCTAAATTGAAATGATTGTGATACAACGTATATTATTATGAGTTCAACCAAGTAGAGAAAGGGGAAGATGCAATGTATGAAACTGTGTAGAAAAGGGGAACTTGGGGAATTGAATACTTCCTAAAGGTCTGATACTTAAATAAAAGCTAACTCCCAGACAAAGAAGTTGAAGTTTTCTTAGTGTGTCGCCAAGTGTTGTTGTTGGTATAACACGATCCAAAATTTCACTCCTTTTGAATTTTGGAGCCTACCCCATTGTCGTGTCAAGTGTCGCCTTGGCCTTCAAGCATTGTTTTGTGGTATTTGATGTCTTTTGGGTGTTATTAATCCTTCTCAATTATCATCATATCAATTAGAACACATTTATATGCCTTTGGTGGCCATAATGCCTTTCTTGTTGTGAAATGTCACTTCCGAGGAGCAGTCGCATACACTTCAGTATTTATAGTTGGGAAATGTGCATAACGTGGAATTTTCATGAATATTAATTGTTGGTTAAGTGTTTCTAAGTTTTATAAATGAGCTATTATGTGTCGCAAGTGGTTTTATGTCCATAACACATCTTGGCCACCACTCAATCAATCATCCAGACTTAAGCCAATTTCAGTTTCAAGTGAGTCCATTAAGGTCAAGTGAGAACGATTGCATTCTTAAGCCTTGAGGGGTGATCCTTCACTGTTCAGAAGTGCACCCTGAACCGTACTAGATAACTAGGTACACTAAAAAATCACAAAGCCCCTTCCATGTTTTGAAATGCGCCCTAAAAAAGAAACAAAGTCTTCCTTGAGTGCACTCTTTCAAATCAAAGAAGTGCACCCTCCTTGAGCAGACTAGTGGATATTAAAGACATGAAGCTCAGCCCTTCAGCCTTCCCCGATGCACTCTTCATCCTTGTTACCTAAATTGAGCACACTGTCATGCTGTGAATGAATGAAGCTTCAACATTCAACTTTCAAGAGTGCTCCCTATGCCCTTCCTGAGGCCTCGTAGGTGCATGACCATTACCCAAAGTAATGAAGCCTCAACCTTCAATCTTTGGGAGTGTTCCTTGTTCCCTCTCTCTCCCCCTTTAGCGCATAACTTACTTGGGAAGATTTAAATGATTCCCCTTCATCCTTCGTACTTCTAACATGTGCCTTGTCTTGATTACTTTCTTCCTTAGGGTGCATGAGTGCATGCCGAAGCCCCAAAGCTCCTCCTCCTCCATCCTTTAGACCTTTTGAGTGCGCCCTTGCACCTTGAAGCGCTGTCAACCATTTTAAGGTCATTGGAAGGACATAAAAAATAAAATATGCATAAAGCATGGTAGAGTAGGATACTTTCATATTGATATTTTGTCTTCATGGGTGATTTTTGAAATAGGTAATTTAGCAACCTTATGCCAAACACACACAAGGAAGATCGGGAAAAGAGGAGAAATGAAAGAAGCACAAGAGAACCAAGAACACACCTAAAACTTGATGATCAAAGCACCATGAAGATTCCAAATCTTGACGACCCTTTGGAGGGCAGAAGCACCGTGAGAAAATTATGATAAAAAATAGACACAGTCACAACTATGTCACCACTGAAGTAGATCCATGTCACTAATCACTACTATGTCCTAGTAATCTAAGACAGCGAGGTGTCTAGTTTCATCATATGATGATATGGAAGGAAAATATGTATTATTATAATCATTGTAAAAGACAAACAAGTAGAAATCCACGAGTCATGTGTGAACTCAAGATTAATGGAAGTCTAAAGGAAATGTAATACTAAAAGTCATATGTAATTCCAAAAGTCATTTCGAACTTCAAAGGTTGCAGAAGTCCAAAGGTCACTAGAAGTTACAAAGTAAAGAGTCACGAGGATAATAAAGGTCAAACCTCAAGTTATAAATGCATCCTCATTTCTCATGTAAAGGAATTTTAGCCTTAGCTTCTCCCATAAATCATACGAGAGATAAGTTAGTACTTTTGAGGAGCAAGTAGTGGCTCCAATGCTCCACTATTAGAGAAAGTGATGTTTATTGTATTCATGCATCTTGAGAATTTTACATAATATTTGAAGCTTGATGGCCAACATGTGTTCATAGATGGATTATTAATGTTTGTAAAAATATTTTGTGAATGTTCATGGTTCATGTTTACTTTCACCAGTGTTAAGGTAGTTTAACTATTTTAGTTATTTTAGTGCTTATCTTGTTGAGAATGTGCAACAATGGTTATAAGGATCATCACGTCTTCGTGGATTGTTCCACTGGATGTTAGATGAAAAATACTTTTATATATGTCTTTATTAGAGTAGTACTATTACCTCTCTCTTAGAGGCTCACCTTATTTCCCCTCTATAGTAGAAGAACTTTGATGCATGTACAATTGAACATTCACCAGGCACACTAGCTTTCCTTTTGAAGGAACATATTCAACTCTCTCTCTTTCTGAGAGCGAAAGCCAAGGAATATCTTTAAGTAAATGAAAATGAGGTTGTATTCTGGATGAGTCTCCTATCCCAAATAGTGTGAGGTCTAATTGGGACCACATATTGGTGAGACTGTTAGGTCCCTATAATACTAGTGTATTCTTCTTATTGTTATTGTTGTGCCGATGTGGTGCCATATTGTTATTTTTGTGCCCCATAGAAGCCCATTAATGTTATTTTTGTGCCCTTACATTATTATTTTTATGCAGGATCTGAATATATTATGGCCCCTTAGGTTCCTATATATACAAAGGAGGTCTTATCATTTGTATCATCCAATAATTGTTAATTTATTTAATGTAAAGGAGTTTCCCCCTCAAATAGGTTAATTTTAAAGTCATTGATCTATCCTTTTGTGAGTTGGTTGCATAACATTTGGTATTAGAGCTTTTGATATAGGGTTTCCCTTCTTCAAATAGGTCATCTTGGTATTTTTGCTATAACATATTCTCTACGAGGCTTCAAAAATGGAAATATTTACTTAGAGCTTGGTTCGCTATATTTTCAAAGATATCAGTTGAGTAAGTTAGGGTTTTTGTAGGCTCGCGAATTATGTCTCAAACATGTGTCCTAGGGAAAATCATCCTAAATTTTGTTTCAGATATCATATTTGAATTACGTAAAATGTGGCCGAAAGTGCACAAACTATAGTTTTTCTTGTAGCAATTTCAGGGCCGAAGGTTGAAACAATGACACGTGGCATCCTGCACAACTCGCTCTATTGAATGCGTCCATAATGAAGTCATAGTTGAAGATTTGGAATAAATACTTCCTGAAGAATCCAATCATGATCAAAATTGTTGAGTTGTAAATAAGACATAGAGAGCTACTACAGTAATAAATTTTAGAACTTAGAGATAAAAAAATTACATAGTTACAACGATTTCAAGATTGAGCTCCTAAAACAAAGAAAATGGTGTGTATTTTAAAGAAACAATTGCATAACATTTGTTTGAAAAATTAGATTGAAGTGATTCCAAGGGCATATTGAAGCATCAGTGTTGGATTCTAAAATTCCTCATAAGAAAAATAATTCTACACCCATTAAGCCCTCAGAAATATCTACTATGACAAATGAAAAGGAAGAAATACATCATGATGTATCAAAATTATGGGACCAAGTGCAACAATTTTCGCTCTCACAAAGAGAAACCAAAGATGAAGTAAAACGTGACACGTATGGTTTAGAAGGTGACATGGATGGTTTAAAAGGCGATGTGGATGGTTTAAAAGGTGACATTAAAAGTAGACATGGAAGGTTTGGAGGAAGGCTTGACAAACTTGTTGCAAGAAAGGCTTCCTCGTGTTGACAAGGTAATCCATAAAAATCATGATGAGGACAAAAGAAATATGAATTATTATTTTAGAGACTCCAATGTGGGGTTTAAGAACCACCACATTCCAAAGATAGATATGAGGAAGTTTGATGACAAGGACCCGGTAACATGGATACTACAGATGGAGCACTATTTTGATCTACATGCTATGAAACCCTCACAAAAGGTATGTATTGCATATTTATATTTAGAACCCATTAAGATTTTATGGTATAGATGGATTTTTTCTCATAAACCACTTGTCACCTCATCAATTTTTGTGGAGGAAATGATAGCACATTATGAATATATAAAGAACAAAACCTTCTTTAGCAAATAATTACATCTTAAACAAAAGGGTTGAATGTCAAAGCACATTGAAGACTTCCAAAAATTGAATATTAGGGTAATTGATATTCCATAGGAGCATAGGGACTTTAAAAGATAACATGAAACACAAGGTTCTCCTTTGGGAACTTGATTCATTAGAGAAGGAATTTAGGGTGGCAAGAAAAGTTGAAAGAAAAGCTATGGCAACAAGTAAGTCTATTAGTCACAACTATAAAGACGAAAGTGTTAGAATTCAACAAACTACAAGGTTGAAACAACAAAAAATGGAGGAAAAAAGAGAAAAAGGGATTTTGCTATAGCTATGATATAAAATACACTAAAGGTCATAAGTTTGTTGAGAATAAATTATTCTACATATATTGTGACGAGGAGGAAGCAAAGAAACAAGAAACATCAAAAGAGAATGATATACATCAGGAACCAACCCAAGGGAGAGAAGAAAGGAATCCAACTATGTCCTGTAATTCATTGGCATCAATCACGACTCCTCAAAATCGTAGGATAGAAGGATATATGAAGAAGAAAAAGGTAATAGTGTTGATTGATTCAGGTAGTACCCATAATTTTGTTCATTTTAAGATAGCCAAGGAATTAAATTGCTTCCTATATCCAGCACCAGAGCGTCAAGTGATGGTTGCAAATGGAGGACTATATATTTCTCTGGAAAGTGCCATAATATCAAGCTAACAATGGGGGAATATGCATTTCATAGTCCAATACTTTCCATTCCAATAAGCAATGATGATGTTATACTAGGAGACAAATGGTTACAATATTTGAGGACAATATCTTTCAATTTTGAAGAAATTTTCTTGAATTTTTTTTTGGGAAGGAAACAAAGTTAAATTAAGGGGTATCGTAGGGAAAACAAGAAATATATTTAGCTCTAATGGCTGGAAAAACCTTATGAAGAAAGAACAATGAGGTGTAATTGCACAATTATGCTCACTAGGGGTTCAAAAATCGAACTCATCTATTTCCCTAGATATCTAAAACACCTTGGATAATCATTCTAAGGTGTTTGAGACTCCCAAAGGCCTCCAACATACTCGTGATCATGATAATGTGATTCAAATGATTCCAGGAAGTGTTCCTCAAAACATCATGCCTTACAAATATCCTTATTCCTAAAAGAGTCAAATTGAACATATGGTTGCACAATTGCTAGAGGCTAATATAATTCAACCCAGTCAAAGTTCCTTCTCTCCTCTAGTAGTATTGGTGCACAAGAAGGATGGATCATGGCATATCTGTCAAGATTATAGGGAGCTCAACAAGATCACTATTAAAGATAAATTTCGCATTCATGTCATTGATGGATTGTTGGATGAATTATCTGGAGCAATTTACTTCACCAAGTTGGATCTTCATTCAGGATATCATCAAATTAGAATGAAGGCCAAAGAAATTTAAAAAAAAACATTTGGGACTCATGAGGGTCATTATTGATTTGTGCTCATGCCTTTTGGCCTTACAAAGGCACTTCCACATTTCAAGGTTTGATGAATTCCATTCACAAACCCTCCCTTATAAAATTTGTGTTAGTGTTTTCTGATAATATACTAATCTACAACAAGTCTTAAAAGGATCATCTTCAACATGTTGAGAGGGTGCTCAAACTATTGGAAGAGAAATAATTATATGCAAAAACTTCCAAACATTTCTTTATAGTATAAAAGGTGGAATATTTGGGTCATATCGTATCTGGTGAGGGTGTTAAGGCAGACCCTAACAAAATTAAAGCCATTAAGGAATGGAAAACCCCCACAACCATAAAGCATCTTTGGGGATTTCTCAAGTTGATAGGGAATTACCACAAGTTTGTTAAGAATTATGGGTGAATGGTAGCACCTCTAACATCATTACTAAAGAAAGCTACATTTTTTTGGACTCTAGAAGAAGCGAAGGCCTTTGAACATATAAAAGAGGCAATTTGCCAAGCATCAGTCTTAGCTACACCAAAATTAAAAAATAAATAAAAATGGAATATGATGCTTTAGGAAATGGAATTCGTGTTGTTTTAATGCAAGAAGGAAGACCAATTACTTTTGAAAGCTATCCAATATAAGGAAAGTATTTATAAAAACCTATTTATGAGAAGGAAATGTTGGAGATACTACATGCACTAAAGAAATAATGAACTTACCTAATGGGAAGACACTTCAAGGTAAAAACAAATCATGATAGTGTTGGGTTGTGTTATTTTCTTTCCATGATTAGCCCGCCTAGTTAACTAGGGGGTTAGAGGTGGGGAGGAACCCTCCGTTCATTGTGCCGATTGCGTAGCGGGGGGGTCATAGGGTGTTTGAGGGGGGGCGGGTAGCCCCCCTTTAACGGGTCCAGGGTAGCGCCCTGGGAAATTTATTTTTGGATCCTATATTAAGTTGGGTGGACCTACATATGGTTTTTTGCATAGATTTCGCACATGATTTTCAACGTGATGGTTTTCAGTCCATGGTATTAGACACTTCGGCATGTATAAATATGTATTATAACATTAAAAGGAACATAACGAAAAATAAATCTCGTAGTCCCGGTTTTGGGATCCATGGTGGAATCTCTGTGTATATGTGTTTTTATGTGTTATGCTCTCGCATTTTTTATTTCCTGTGTGTTAAAATTTGTATGCAGGTAATTTCTGTATGAGGTTAAAACCTAAATTTGGTATTAGAGTTGTTTTGGCTTCAAGGGGATACCTTTGTTGCTGAGGGGTTTTGCTCGGGCCTATGGTAGACCCTATTGAGTGGGAGATTTGCGGGATCGATTCTGGTGGTGAAAGAAGATGGTGAGCAATGGAAAGATAGAGATCGAGAAATTTAATGGTCATAGTTTTGAATTGTGGAAACTCAATATGGAGGATCTGTTGGTAAATAAAGATCAGTCGATCATGGTAGATCCAGGTACTAAACCAATGGGAGTTTCAGATGAAGAATGGAAGAAGTTGGATCAGAAGGAAAATAGCATAATACAATTATGTGTCTCAGATTCAACATTGCTGAATGTATTAGGGGAAGCTATGGCTAAGGCTTTGTGGGTCCAATTAGGGACATTGTACCAATCTAAGTCTTTGGTGAATAAACTGTTCCTATGGAAAAAGTTGTATAACCTGAGGATGAAAGATGGAGACTCGGTGACAGAACATCTAAACGCATTTAATAATGTGGTAAGTCAATTATTATATGTTGATATAAAAATTTCAGATGAGGATAAGTGCATCAGTTTGTTGTATTCTCTACCAGATTCATGGGATAGTCTGGTTATTACAATAGGTAGCAATGCAACTGCCTTGTAGTTTGATGAAATAGTATCATCCTTGCTGATGGAGGAGATGAGATGGAAAAATATGGAGAGCCAGAATGGTGATACATTGTCTATATGAGGACGGTCCCATAACATAAACAAAAACATATAATCAAGTCGGAGATATAAATCTAGAGGGAGATCTAAATGTCCAGGAAAACCTGTAGAGGTGGTGTGTTGGAAATGTAGAAAGGAAGGGCACTACAAAAGGGACTATAAATCTAAAGTTGCTGACAACAGAAAGGGATCTGATGATGCTCCTTCTGTAGATGTGAAAACCACCTCAGATGAATGTGGGGATGTATACTTGGCTTCTTCAAGTACACATGTAGATCATGAGTGATGGTTGATTGACTTAGGTGCATTCTTTCACTTCAGTCCGCATAGAGAGTGGTTATGCGAGTATGAGAAATATGGTAGTGGTGATGTCTTCTTAGGCGATGATAGGAAGGCTAGAATCATTGGTCGTGGAAAGGTAAAGTTGAAGTTGCAAGGTGGAAGGGTTAAAACACTTCCGTGTGTTTTGTATATTCCTGAATTGGCCAGAAATCTAATTTCTGTAAGCAAGCTGGATGATGCAAGTGTAAAAATGGTGTTCGAGAAAGATACCTATAAGATGGTTCAGGGAGCACTGGTATTGATGCGGGGAGTTTAGATTGGAACTCTCTACAAGCTCCATGGTAGCACTATTATTGATGGGTGCAACAATTCTGTAGTTCCTGAAAGTGGAGCAGAAAATCTAATGGTCTCTGGGTAAAATACCATGTTATGGCATCAAAGGCTTGGACATATTGGAGAGAAGGACCTTTGAATACTTCATCGTAAAGGTATGGCAGAAGGTATGACTAATAGCTCTCTGGATTTTGATTTCTGTCTAAATTGTGTATATGGAAAGAAGAATTAGGTGAGTTTCCCCTCTAGTGGTAAGAGGGTGAAACAGATATTAGAGCATGTGCATAGTGATGTGTTTGGACCTATGAAGGTTCCATCATTGGGTAAGTCTATGTACTATGTATCATTTATAGATGACTTCTCAAGGAATACATGGATATATTTCCTGAAGAAGAAATCTGAAGTCCTTGACAAGTTTAAAGAATTTAAGGCTTTGGTGGAAAGCCAAAGAAAGAAAAAGATAAAGGTACTGAGGACAGATAATGGTGAAGAGTTTTGCAACATGGAATTTAAAGAATTATGTAAAAAGTGTGGTATAAAACGACAGAAGACTACTCCATACACACCTGAGAAAAATGATTTGTAGAAATAATGAACAAGACGTTGATGGAAAGGGAAAGAAGCATACTCAGTGGTGTCAGGTTAGGATAGGAATTCTGGGCAGAGGTAGTGGAGACAACATGTTACCTGGTCAACATATCACCTTCATCAGCATTGGAGGATAAGACTCCACAAGAGGTACGGGCTGGTAAGAAGCCCTTTCATTCACATCTGAAGGTATTTGGATATCATGCATATGTACATGTTCCAAAGGAGAAAAGAACAAAGTTGGATAGTAAATCTGAAAAGTGCATCTTTATTTGCTATAAGGATGGTTTAAAGGGTTATAAGATTTGGAACCCAGTAACAAGGAAGGTTGTGTACAACTAAGATGTGGTGTTTAGAGAGGTGAAAAATGTTAATAAACCTGAATTCCCATAAAAAGAACCTGAGAAGATAGAGTTTGAGCTAAAGGAGGAAGAATCAGACTCTAGATCATAAGAGGAATCAGAAGATGAAGAGCGGAAAACTCCGGTTGTGATAAGATTAGTTTGCGAAAGGAGGAAACCATAAATGTATAGTCCATCTGCTTTCTGTCCAAATTTTGATTTATCTATTACTGATGATGATCCCAGAACTGTTAAAGAAGCAGTAGATTAAGATGGAAAACTCTGGAAAGAGGCCATGGTTGATGGGATGGCATCTTTGCACAAAAATGAGGCTTGGGATCTGGTGGAGTTGCTGACTGGAAGGAAACCCATTGGTAGAAAATGGGTGTTCAAGAAGAAGACAAATGTAGAAGGAAAGGTGGAGAAATACAAAGTTTGATTGGTAGCAAAATGTTATTCCCAAGTGCCGGGAATTCATTTCAGTGATATTTTTTCTCTTGTTGCCAAGATAGCTTCTATTAGATTACTTTTATTTGTTGTTGCTGCTTTTGGTTTTGAGGTAGAATAGATGGATGTGAAGACAACATTTCTTCATGGGGATATGGAAGAGAAGATCTACATGAAGAAACCTGAAGGCTTTGCGGTGAAGGGTAAGAAAGAACTGCTATGCAAGTTAAATAAGTCTCTGTATGGGCTAAAACAATCACCAAGTATGTGGTATCAGAAATTTGATACATTTATACGAGGACTTGGCTTCACCAGAAGCAAAGAAGATCATTGTGTGTATTTTAAATTAATTGGTGACCATGTTATTTATCTAGTCTTGTATGTGGATGATATGTCGCTGGTTAGAAATGACAAATAAATTAGCGAGGATTTGAAGACCCAATTTTCGTCCAAATTCGAGATGAAAGATCTTGGTGCTGCAAAATACATTTTTGGGCATGGAAATTAAAAGAGATCAAACAAAGAGGAAGCTCTGGTTAAACCAGTGGAAGTATGTCGAGACAATATTGTAGAGGTTTAATATGCTAGATAGTAAACTGTCGGGCATAGAATCCCCCCCACGACATGTTTTGGGGCTTAAAGCCCAGGTTTTGAGTTGTCATTGTTGTAAAAACTCTGCGAATTGTCGGCGCGGAGCATGAATTGTATGTTAGAGTCATAGGTCTATCTTCCCTAAGTTTTGAATGTAGTTTCAGCTTACCCATGGTCTGCAGACCATGGGATTGTATGAGTAGAGCGAGGCTCTAAGTTGTAAAGAAGTGAACCAATGGAGGGAGTCTGAAAGATAGCGAAGCATAGAGCAAGAGTCTAGGTGTCATGGGTCATAGTAGTAGGAAGAGGCTCTACATCTGAGTGTGCAGAGGCCTAGTAGAGTCTGGAGCTGAGTTTGCGGACACCTGCAGTTGACTGCATAGGGTAGAATTGAGTTTATAACTGAAGGGAGAAAATAATAAAGAAAATTTTTATCTGAATCCTGTGTATTTGTTCTGATTTATTACATGTTTGATATTACTTGCAATTATAGTGTTTATTTACTATGTGCACTTACATGAATTGTGAATATTGTTATGTATAACTAAAAGTGTATAAATAAGTTTATTTAATCACTTAATATCAGGTTGTGAGTAAGGACTGGGGTAATAACACTGATCGAGCTCGGAGTAGGGCTACGTGAAGGCAACATCTCAGGTCGTGAGGTACGGGTAAGCACGCGTAGTGACGTGTGCGCAGGATCGAACTGTGGACCACTGGAAATCATCAGATACCTCTAGGGTGCGGAAACCTGGTTCTAGAACCCTCCCATACTACCTCGGGTGAGACCTTAGTCCGTGCTTTGTGGATTGTTGCTGAAAGGGCTAGTAGTACCGAGATTTGTTTTGCTAAATCATCTTCGAACTTCGGTCAAACCCCAACAAGCCAAAAAATGGTTTTGTTGCTGAGACCAGGATCTACATAAGGGATGTCTGATTTTGTGTCATTGGAATCCAATAAAGAAAGAAATTGAAGGGTGGTTGGACAAGAAGATTCACGGGTTTGTAGTGTAGGAAAACAAGAATCCACGAGTATCAAAGGAACAGTGATTAGAGCGTTACTTATATATGGAAATCCACGAAATTTTCTTTGTGTCCTTCCCCTCTGAGCTATAACAGTGGATCATGAAGCTAATAGATACTCAGGGAAGGTGTAGGCTTGAGAAACTAATTGTGTGGAATCCGAAATTGGTGCACAGATTAGAAGCATCGGAAGATAAGATCACACGTGTTGTGGACCATTTACTTGATGAAATTATAGTGGGATTTATCATCAAGTTTGTGGTAGGTATGACTGTCAGCTATAGCGAGGCGGAATGTTGCTTGCTCAAGAACCGCGAAGTAAGTACATTAAATCATTAAACACTTGGATCAAAATGCTATTGTGTGAAAAACAGGTTATGAGAATAAATTGATGTTTAGGACTATGCAAAGTGGGAGGATCTATAGAAATGAAGGTACCATAGAGATAGAAAATAGACCCTTGATTTCATCGTGACGGGAAAGTGAGGAAGAGCTCGCAAAAGTTTCTCCAAGAAGTGCGATGAGTTTGATAAGGTAGCAAATTCCACGCATACCACCCTCACCTACACCACCACCAGTTTCACCATCATCACCCACATCTCCACCCACACCACCTCCCCCACCACCACTATTCAATATGGTGAGCACGATCAAACTGCCAGTATTCAGAGGAGTAGGGAGCGAAGATCCAGACCAATTCTTGTTCATAGTAAAGGTTGTATTGGAAGCACAAGCAGTCATGGATGATAATATAAAGAAGGCTATGCTAGTAAATGCATTGCAGGATCGCACATTAACTTGGTACATTAAGAATTCTAATGACCATCCAAATGTAGGGATCACAGATATCCACACCACAATGAACAAGGAATTTAACAGGCCAAAATAAGAGACACAATCAATTATCAGGTTTAAGGAAATCGCGATGCTTCCAAGTGATACCCCATGGGATCTGGACCATAAAATGAAAAGTATGATTCGTGAAGCCAACATGACCTTGAAGGATGGAAAACACTGCACATGGTTTGTAGCATCACTAACACTGCATTTAAGGATGGCACTGTCACAACAAAATCTATCCACCCAAGCAAAAGCTTTGGAGACTGCAATGAGATTGCATGAGAACCCTATACAAGATCACGGTCTGGGAGTCCAAAAAATCCATGCGCAACTGCAAAATTTGTGTTTGGAAATGGAGATTTTGAAATAATATAGGACACCTTGGGCAGAGATGCGCAAGGAGGTATGGTCCATAAAATGCAAAGGCCAGGGGCACGATAAGGACCACTGTCAAATTTTCATGAATTACTTGGCGAGGGGAGGGCCGATGCCATTAAGACAAGAGGCACAAGCAGGACTAAGTGCGACACCTACATTATGGTGCATGAATTGTCAGATAGGAGGAAGACACACTATAGATATCTGTCACATATTGCATAATTATACGCAGACATCCCAACAATTGTTCTGTAATTTCTGTAGGTCGGTAGGCCATGATGAGTGAACCTGTAGAAGTTATGAGTTGATGATGGATCAGACCTCTGCCTATAGAGTGCAGACAAAAATGTGAGCCCTCAACCCAAATGCAGGGATGGCACGTGCTAGATTTCAGGTGCGCGGATGAGGTCGAGGTGGAATGGGATTAGGAAGGGGTCACATACAACTAATTTGTTGCAATTGCGGAGGGCCAGGGCACTATGCCCGCTGTTGTAAAAATTTGATGAGAGAATCATGTTTATAATGTACCCAATTTTATCATGAGATGGAGGACTTCCATAAACTAATAGCAAGGTTGGGTGATAAATGAGTACTCCAGTCTTCCCCAACTAGAAACCTACAAATGATGGGGTTTGAGCTGCGCAAAGAGGACCTGAATGTAAACATAGCGCTTCGAAGTGGTATCACAATGGGAGATGACAAAGGTAAGAAGGTAGAAGAAAGTGCGTAGGTTCGCAAGGCTCCTACAAAGGAACCTGAATTTGATTTGGAGCGCGTGAAGGAGACATTCATGGAGGCTAAGAAGATCTTCATGGAGGCCTCCACTTCAGGTAGTAAGGATTAACTAGACCCAGCGATGGATCCTTCAATGCTCACTACATTTATGGAGACATGCATGAGATTACTGCATCACAAAAAGGCTATAAAAGGACAGCAGGAACTTATCAATAGGTATATGGGGTTAGGAGAACCACGTGTAGTCTGGAAACTTGGAAAGCATGCATTGTGAATAGGAAGGGAAATGGGATTGATTGCACAAATAAAAGAGTACGAAATGGATCAAGTAATTTTGGATCTCGGATCAGACACGGATGTACTACCAAAACAAACATGGGAACGCATGGGAAAACACATGCTACAATGATCTCCTATTCAATTGCGAATGGCGAACCAGTAGAAGGTCCTACCAATGGAAATATTGTAAGAGATAATAATAGATATTTAAGGTGCTAACGCGCCGGTAGATTTTGAAGTGATAGAGATTGTTCATGATAGAAATTCGTATCTTGTGCTACTAGGAATAGATTGAGCCACTGATATGAACAAAGTAATAAATCTAAAGAACCGCAAAATGAGTTTTGAGAGAAAGTCACTATGTGTAGTGGTACCTTTAGACCCTGCGGAAGGAGTGTGTTACACAGAACCGCTGGGCGACGATGATAGTTATGATGATCATAACTGTATCTTCAAGATAACTACTCAAGAGTAGGATTCGGTGAATCCAACAACAAATGGTAGGATTTCATGGGAGCGCGAAAGCTCTTGCATGTTGGATTTGGATGAAGAAATAGAACAATGGAAGAATTAGCTGCATGAAGTAACCACACTCAATTGCAACATGATGGTAAGATCACTGTGCTACATGACAATAGACACAAGGGATCTACCTAGGTATGATGGGTTGATAGCGGTGGATGAATTTCTGAACAAATTTGAGAGTGATGTGTTGAAACAACAACTTTTTGATGCTTTCAGATGGGAACTGTGTGCTAGGCCTACAAGGTGGTGGGGTACACATCAGAAAAGATTTGAGGATTGGCGCAGACGTAGAAGGATGATATGCCTACTATTTGGGAAATCACAGATGTGGCTAGAAGACAAGTATGACGGATGGGATGATCCACGTACACACCTCGCGAAATGGACCAAGGCCAATGGTGACAAGCCACAACCTGAATGGGTGCAGTTGTTCTGTCATACCCTCGATGTCATACCCATGAATTGGTATACTGAGATAGAGCTTCGCCATGGTACGAGCGAATGGGATATTTTGCGTGAGGGATTTTTGTTAACTTTCACGTTTGAAGATCGTTGGTAGGATACTGTTGATGATGCGCTACAAGTAGTAAAAGCAACTATCTTCAAAATACCCCAGGATCTAACAGATGTGCTTCAGCCAGAATGGGAAACATAGCTCAGTTGCACACTGAAGTGTTACAATGTAAACGTTGAGGAGGATGATGAGGACCCACAAAATATTAAAATTCTAGAAACGAAAGGAGGTTATGAGGTTCGAGGACCATTGATTACAGACCCCGACATCACCGTGCCGCTAAAAACAAAACATGTAAACATTGGATCAGAGGCGGAACCAAAGTATGCAACACTTGGAGACTATTGGGATGATGCCATGGTAGATAAGGTCGCGGAGTTACTTAGCAAATATCAAGGCTTATTCTCGATGAAAATGAGAGACTTAAAAGGGGACGTTGATGAATTAGGAATGATGAGGATCACCCTAAAACTGGACGCGAAGCCGGTTAAGAAGAGGCCTTACTGCTTGAATCCTAAGTACAAGGAAAAGGTTTGCATAGAGTTATACAAAATGCTCACTGTAGGAATTATTGAGCTAGTGGAAGAATCCGACTGGGTGAGTCCTATGGTAGTACAGAAGAAAAAGCAGAAGGGAAAAATAAGAATATGTGTGGATCTCAGAAAGTTGAATGATGCTTGTGTGCATAACTGATTCCGAACACCGTTCACAGATGAGGTGTTGGAGAATTTTGGCAGGCAAGAAGCATATTCATTAATGGATGGGTTCTCGGCGTATCACCAAATCAAGATCACGCCAAAAGATATTAGCAAAACAGCCTTCGCAATAGAATGAGGATGCTTTCAATACACTGCCATGCCATTTGGATTGAAGAACACGCCAACCATATTTTCGCACATTGTGTTTATTTTGTTCAAAGAATACATCCATAGGTTCCTTCTATTTGGATGTCTGTACGGTCTTTGCATTGGTGAAGCACCATGTAGCAAGCTTACACTTGATGCTAGATACTTGCCAACGACACTAGATTGTGCTAAACCTTAAAAAATGCACATTTTTGGTTCCCTTTGGGAACTTGTTGGGACATGTGGTTTGCAAACAAGTGCTAATGGTTGACCTTGCAAAGATTATTGTTATTCTAAATTTCAAAGCACCACAAAGTGTTAAAAAACTACGCGCTACCTTGGGACGTACAGTTTACTATAGGAAGTTCATCAAAAGATATGCCCAAATAACAACATCGATGGAAAATATATTGAAAAAGGATGTCACATTTTGCTGGAATGATGATTGCATGAAGAGTTTGGATGTCCTAAAGGGGAAATTGGCCTCCGCTCCAATCCCGGTCTTCCCAAAATGGGATGTGGAGTTTCATGTACATGTTTATGCGTCGTGTATTGCATTGGGAGTAGTACGCACACAGGAGGGCACAGAGGGTGTGGATCACCCTGTCGCATTTGCAAGTCGAAGATTGTTTAAAGATGAGAAGATATATTCCACCACCGAGTGCGAGGGGTTGGCAATGGTGTATGCACTCCAAAAATATAGACATCATTTTTGTTAGGAGGACATTTCAAGATGTATACCGACCATTCTGCGTTGAAATACCTAGTCAACAAGCCTGTGTTGGGAGGCCGCATATGCAGGTGGCTATTATTGTTCTAGGAATATGATTTTGAGGTCGTAGTCAAGTCGGGACTCCTGAATGCAAGATCAGATAATTTATGGCGCATTGAGATGGGCGAGGAACCCACTAATATAGAGGAAGGATTACTTGACACGTAGCTCTTTACAGTGCATTTCATGGATGAGCACTTCGAAGATATAATGCAATTTTGACAATAGGAACTACGCTGAAGGAATATTTCGTCCAACAGAAGAAGGAATTGGTGGTGCTCGCAGTGGATTTTTCTGTCATCGTGGGGCACCTATACAAAATAGCGAATGATGAGATATTGCGAAGATACCTATCTAAATTTGAAAGAAGTTAGATCCTCACGGAAGAACATGGTGGTGCTGTAGGAGGACATTATGAAGGATGAGAAACTACAAAAATGATTCTATGCACAGGGTTGTGGTGGCCAACCCTACACCAGGATTCAAAAGTGCACTCTAAGGCCTACGATATATGTCAAAGGACTGGAAAACCATCACGAAGGGATGAGATGCCGATAAATCCACAAATTACACTGCAACTGTTTGAAAAATGGGCAATTGACTTTGTGGGACCAATCAAACATCAGGGAAAGATGGGCGTGTGCTACATCATCACTGCGATGGAGTACCTGAAACGATGGGAAGAAGCACAGTTGGTTAAAGACTACATGACCACTACGACTGCAAAGTTCTTATTTGACAACATGTTGACCCGATTTGGTTGTCCAAAGATCTTAATGAGTGATTGCGGAACACACTTTCTGAACGAAACTGTCAGCGCGCTAACAAAAGAATTCTAGATATATCATCAGAAGGGTACACCATATCACCGACAAGCAAATGGGATAGTAAAGGAATTCAAAAAAATACTGGAAACCGCGTTGACGAAAGTGTGCAATGTGCAGCGAAGTTATTGGTACCTACGCATCCCTGCAGTACTATGGGCTTATAGAACAACGTGCAAGAAACTAATGGGACAAACCCCTTTGTAGTTAGTTTATGGCATGGAAGTTGTCATGCCAATGGAATATATCATACGTAGTCTACGAATAGTAGCACTCAGAAGGATGTTGGACCATGAAGCTCTAGAAGAAAGTCTCGCACAACTGGAAGAACTTGAGGAGGAATGGTTCTTGGCAGGTTTTCATCAGCAAGTTCAGAAACATTGCGAAAAAGCTTGGCATGATCACCATATTATGTTGTGCACATTCAAAGTAAATGACTTAGTACTAATATACGACAGTAAGTTTGAAAAATTTCTAGGAATATTCAAAATGCATTGGCTAGGACCATACGTGGTTAAGGAATTCACAGATGGAGGCGTGGTCCAGCTCATCAAATTAAATGGAGAACCCTTCCTAGGCAAAGTGAACAACAACCATTGAAGCCTTACATAGGTGGGTCGGATATCTGACTAACCGATAGCAATACAGTCTTCACGCTTCAAAGAGCTGGACAAGGACACAAGACTATTAATACATATCAGTATGGTTGTATGGGAATAATTCACTTACAAAGGTCTCAAAAGAGAGAATGCATCAGGTACAACAAGTAGCAACTCAGTGTGTTGCAGACATCAAGACTGTTTGGGATCAGCTGGAGGGACTCTACGCCAAGATTGCCGCATCGACAGAGTGACTTGAGGGTGAGCCATGATGTTTGTTTTTGGGGCTTGCTAGGCATGGAATCCCCCCACAACATTTTTTGAGGCTTAAAGCCCAAGTTTTGAGTTGTTATTGTTGTAAAAACTCTGCGAATTGTGGACACGGAGCGCAAATTGTATGTTAGAGTCATAGGACTATTTTCCCTAAGTTTTGAATGCAGTGTTAGCCTACCAATGGTCTGCAAACCATGGGATTGTATAAATAGAGTGAGGCTCTAAGTTGTAAAGAAGTGAACCAATGGAGGGAGTCTGAAAGATAATGAAGCATAGAGCAAGAGTCTAGGTGTCTTGGGTCATAGTAGTAGGAAGAGGCTCTGCAGTTGAGTGCCCAGAGGCCTATTAGAGTCCATAGCTGAGTGCGCAGACCCTTGCAGCTGAGTGCGTAGGGTAGAATTGAGTCTGTAACTGAAGGGAGAAAATAATAAAGAGAATTTTTAACTGAATCCTATGTATCTATTCTGAGTTATTACATTTTTGATATTACTTACAATTATACTGTTTATTTACTGCCCGCACTTACATGAATTGTGAATATTATTAAGTATAACTAAAAGTGTATAAATAAGTTAAGTTAATCACCTAATATTGGGCTACGAGTAAGGACTGGGGTAATAAAATTGATCAAGCACCAAGTAGGGCTGCGCGAAGGCAACATCTTGGGCTGCGAGGTACGGGTAAGCACACATAGTGACGTGCGTGTAGGATCAAACTGTAGGCCACTGGAAATCATCAGACATCTCCAGGGTGTGGAAACCTAGTTCTAGAACACTCCCATACTACTTTAGTTGAGACCTCAGTCTGCGCTCTATGGATTGTTGCTGAAGGGGCCAATAGTATTGGGATTTGTTTGGCTAAAGCATCTCTAAACCTGGGTGAGGCCCCAACACGCCAACATAAACTGATGAAGGTTGTTATTCTTGTAGGTGTAAATTTATCTGTTGAACAATGTCCCAAGACAAAAGAAGAGGAAGAGGACATGCCCCTTGTTCCATATGCAAGTGTAGTGGGTAGCCTGATGTATGCAATGGTATGTAATAGACCAGACATTTCACACACAGTGGGAGTATTGAGTAGGTTTATATCAAAACCAAGGAAGGAGCATTCGACAAGAGTGGAATGGGTTTTCAAGTATTTGCATGGTGCTAGTGATTATGGTTTGTGCTACCAAGGAAGAACACGATTGGAAAAGGTTTTGGATATTTGTGGCTTTGTTGATGCAGACTGGGTTAGAGATCTCGAGGTGTTTAACCCATTTGGGAGTACAGCCAGTTGGATGAGTAAGAAACAATCTATAGTGGTACTATCCACTACAGAGGCAAAAGACATGGCAATCACTCATGCAAGTGAGGAAGCAATTTGGTTGCAAAGATTGTGTTCAAGTATGGGGTTAGTACAGGGAGCTATAAGGATAGACTTTGATAGCCAAACTGCAATTTTCTTGGTAAAGAACCTTGCTTACCATTCAAAAACAAAGCACATTGATTTTCAGTATCACTTTGTGAGGGATATGATAGAAGACAAAAATGTGTTGTTGGTAAAGGTGGACACTTTGAAGAATACTGCTGATGCATTGAAAACATCTGTGAGCTTTGAGAAGTTATCTTGGTGTAGAGAAATAATGAGTGTTGCAGGGCTAAATAAATGGCTAAGATCTCTTGTGGCCCCATGTGGAAAGAAAACAACAAGTCAAAGAATGTTGGGTTGTGTTATATTCTTTCCATGACTAGCCCACCTAGTTAACCGAGGTGTTAGAGGGAGGGCAGAGCCCCCCCTTCATTGCGTCGATTGCGTAGTAGGGGGGTCACAAGGGGTTTGAGGGGTGTGGATAGCCCCCCTCTATGGGGTCTGGGGCAACATCCCGGGGGATTTTTTTTTTTTGGATGCTATATTAGGTTGGGCTGACCTACCTGTGGTTTTGTGCATGGTTTTCATACATGGTTTTGGACGTGATGGTTTTCGGTCCACGGTATTGGATGCTTCGGCATGTATAAATATATATTGTGACATTGAAAGGAAAATAATGAAAAATCAATTTGGTAGTCTCGATTTTGGGATCCAGAGGAAAATCTTTGTGTATATGTGTTTTATGTGTTATGCTCTTCTATTGGTTATTTTTTGTGTTTTAGAATTTGTATGTAGGTAATTTTTGTACAGGGTTAAAACCTACAGATAGTCTTAGATATTTTTTGGAACAAAGATTATCTTCAGAAGAGAAACAAAAGTGGGTGACAAAGATGTTGGGTTATGACTTTGAAATCATTTACAAAAAAGGGAATAAAAATGTTTTTGTTGATACGCTGTCAAGAAGGGATGAGGATGTGGAAGAATTTATTTGTGCCATTTCTGTTATCCAACCTAAGTGGATAACCAAAGCAAGGGATGAATGGAAGAATAATGAAAAGGTGTGGTCACTCATTCAAAAGTTGCAGCAACATTCCAGTACATCTGATACATTTAGCTGGAAAAATGATTCATTATGGTATAAAGATCTTTTATATCTTTGTAATAATTGACAACTCAACCAAAATATTGTTTTGGAATTTCACACCTCTCCCTTAGGAGGGAACTCATGATTTTTAGAGACTTACCATAGGGTCAAGGAGGAATTTCTTTGGGATGGCCTTAAAACTAATATTCAAAAGTTTTAGGAAGAATGTTTGGTTTTCCAACAAAATAAAGTTGAGAAAATTAATACCCCAGGGGTTTGTTACAACCTTTATCCATTCCAAGCCAGTGTTGGGAGGAAAGGAAAGAGTGTCATCATGGTGGTAGTTTATTGAACTACTAAGTATGCAAAATTTTGTGCATTATGTCATCCTTTTAAAGAAAACACGACTGCTAATGCATTTATGGAAACAATTCGAAAGCTTCATGCAAATCCAAATATTATAATAAGTGATAGAGATCCCATTTTCACTAGAATTTTTTGGACGAAATTATTTTCTTGTCTTGGTATTCAATTATCTCATAGGTCGTCTTATCATTCTCAATCTGATGGGGAAAATGAGATAGTGAAAACATTCTTGGAGGGATATCTTTGTTGCTTTGTATCTGATAAACAAACACAATGGGTCAAGTGGTTACTTCTAGCTGAATGGTGGTGTAACACTTCCTTCCACACTACATAAAAAATGACCCCATTTACGGAACTTTATGGATATCATCCACCATCCATCACATCATATTTAAGAGAAAATTCTAAGGTTTAAGAAGTTGAAGATCACATCCAACACCAAGAACAAGTTATCCAACTCTTAAATGATAACCTCACTCAAACGCAGAATTGAACTAACCAACGGGCATATCAACATCGTGAAATAATTTTTGATGTAGTTGTATCGGTATTTTTACCACTACAACCATACAAACAAATGTCACTCAAGAAAGATATGAAGGGCAATAAAGTATCACCCAAGTACTATAGTCCTTACAAGGTATTGCAAAAGATTGCTACCATGGTATACAAATTGGAACTACTTGCATCTTCCTGAGTAGACCCAGTTTTCCAAGTTCATGCTTAAAGAAGGTTATTGGTGACAAGTTTCCAGTTCAAACAATGTTGCAAGAACTTGACGAAAAATGAAAAATCATATTTGAGCCCGAAGCAGTCACCGAAACAAGAACCTGATAGCTACCGAATCGATCAATTTCAGAGTATCTCATCAAGTGGAAGAACTTACCCCCTGAAGATTACGCATGTGATAATGATAATTTTATACAAAAGCATCTAGAACTACTCAAGCATTGAGGACAACACTTTTTTGAAGGAGAGAGCATGTTAGGTCCCTATAATACTAGTGTATCCCCTTTATTATTATTGTTGTGCCCATGTAGCCCCAATGTTGTTATTATTATTCCCCATAGAAGCCCACTATTTTTGTTGTTGTGCCCTTACATTATTATTGTTATGTAGGTTTTGATTATATTGTGACATTTTTTATTCATATATATACAAAGGAGGTCTTCACATTTGTATCATCCAATAATTATTCATTTATGTAATGTAAAGGAGGTTCGCCCCCTCTAAGAGATAAATTTTAAGTCTTCGATCTATATTTTTATGACATGGTTTCATAATAGAGACCCCCTTGAATGTTGGCAGCTCCAGGATTATCAACAAGATGGTAAGAAGGTGAATATCTCTCTCTTTCACATTTTTGGTTTTGTAACATTTACACATGTTCCTAAGCAACTATAAAAGAAGCTTGATGATAGAAGTGAAGGATTTATTTTTGTAGGCTATAGTCAACAATCAAAAGCCTATAGACTTTATAATCCATTCACCAAGAAGTTTGTTTTAAGTAGAGATGTTAATTTTTTTGAAACTAAATCTTGGTCTAATCAAATTAATGAAGTTTTAAATCAACCTCTTCATCGACAGGTTCAGAAAGAGCCATACCACTATGAAAATGGTACATCTTCCAGTAGCGAATCTAACAATGATTCTTCATCTTCAGAAGACAATAAAAAAACTTGAAGCATCATATAAATATATGAGCAGGAGCATGAGTTTGGAAAACATAATATGTTTTCCTTTCTCTCTTGTCAAGCAATCCATTTTGAAGAGGATGTAAAAGAAAAACATTGGGTTGATGCAATGAATCAAGAAATCACTAGCATAAAGAATAACTAGACATGGGAATTGGTTGATCTACAAAGAGAGAAAAATATAATTGGTGTAAAGTGGGTATACAAGACAAAATTGAATGAAAAAGGATAAATTGAGAAACATAAGGTAAATTTGGTTGTCAAAGGATTCTCACAACAACTTGGTGTTGACTATTGTGAAACCTTTGCTCCAGTAGCAAGGTTAGAGACTGTCAGAACTATTATGTCCATAACAACTCAACACAAATGGAAATTTTATCACCTTGATGTAAACTATTCTTTCATAATTGGTATATTGCAAGGAGAAGTTTATGTGGAACAACTTACTAGTTGTGAAGTTACAGGATAAGAGCATAAGGTGTATGGGTCGAAGAAAGCCTCATATGCCCTAAACAAATATCCCCGAGCTTGGTACAATAACATCAACACTTATCTAATCAAAAGTGGCTTTTGCATAAGCAACCATGAGCCAAATCTATATACCAAAACTCATGTAAAATTTTCATTTTTTTCTTGTATGTTGACGATATGCTTCATAGAGGCAATATGATGTTAGAATAATTCAAAACAACAATGCAAATGAAGTTTGATATGAATGATGTAGGGCTCATAAAATACTTCTTAAGCATTGAAATTCAAGAATTTGCTAATGCAATTTTTGTTTGTTAAGAAAAATATGCCACTGACATCCTCCAAAATTTTAGAATGATCAATTTCAAACCAACGAATACTCTAATTTCTCTAAGGAATAAACTTGGAAAGCAAGATGAAGGACCACCAATAGATTTTGTGTTGTATAAAAGTCTAGTTGGTAGTCTCTTATATCTCACTTTTACTAGACCTGATGTCATGTTTGTAGCTATTTTTGCTTCTAGGTTTTTGCTATCACCAAAAATATTCCATTGAAAGGTTTTCATTAGGGTGTTAGTATATGTTGCATGGACCTTGGATTATGGCTTGTTCTACACATATTTTGAAGATTGGTCACTTTCATGTTATATATATAGCGATTATGTGGGTAGTTTAGATGATCCCAAAATAACCTCAAGGTATGCTTTTCACATTCGAACCAATTTGATCTCATGGGAATCCAAGAAACAACCCATCATTTCAATATCTTCTGCAGAGGTAGTGTATCTAGTTGCAACTTCCCCATGTTGTCATGCATTGTGGCTGCGAAGACTATTGAAGGATCTTTCAAATGTTCAGGAGGCACCATCTCCTATTTACTGTAATAATAATTCTGTAATTTCTTTATCAAAAAATCATGTCTTTCACAAAAATAGCAAGCACTTTGACACACATTTTCATTTTATTTGTGAGATTGTCAATGATGGAGCCATCTTACTTTATTTTCTTGGTTCAAGAGATCAACTTGCAAATATATTTACAAAGCCACTGTGAAAAAATATATTTGAGTTTCAAAGACAACAATTAGGCATTGTAAGTGCCAATATTGTAACAATCGAGAATAGGAGGGGGTGTTGAGATATTTAGTCTCACTATATGCTAGGTGTCTTGATATTTAGTCTCATTGTTTGCTACATGTCATAGTCAATTTATAGTTGGTTGAGTTAGTTCTCCATTTATTTCTTGATATTTATTTCCTTGTCTCACATTTAATTTATTTAACTTATTTTGATTGATGAGAAGAGTTGTTTTTGCTCCATTCCAATTTTGAATCATATAGTATTTCTGCCTTTGCGTTCTTTGTCACTTATTACTCACTGGTTGGATACATTTCTAAAACTAATTGCACATGAAAAAACATATTTTACATTACATTAAATACAGATATAAATACATCAATTATTGGTTGAAGATATAAATTCTATCTTCACTACATAATCACTTTGTTGAGCAAATATATCAACCACACACTAAACTGAGAACTATTTTAGTTGGACTAAATCTCTCAAATCCAACTAATTAACAAACAAACAACTCACACAACAATTACATTTAATGATGGGTAATATCATTCAATATGTGTGAGACAAATAAAAATTAAATCTCCTAACACCCTCCCTCAATAATTACTTGTTTACTTGTTTTTTATCTTATTATTAACATGTCTTCGCTAGCGTCTCTAAACCTTTTGATCTCGAGGAGAGAACTAATTATGCTGAGGAAAGCCCGTTAAAATTAAATGGGAAAAGTCATAATACAATTTCATGCCTATCGTATGAAGTACTGGACCTATTACTCACGGGTTGGATTACATAAACATTTTCAAAATCACATACAGTGAACTCCGATCTCGAGGAGAGAACTAATTATGCTGAGGAAAGCCAGTTAAAATTAAATGGAAAAAGTCATAATACAATTTCATGCCTATCGTATGAAGTACTGGACTTATTACTCACGGGTTGGATTACATTAACAAGATCGTGGCATTTTAGCTCACAATGAAAACCTTTTTTAGGTTTTTCATTTATTTAAACAATATTTTAAATTCTTACTGGGTTTATTGGAATTGTGAAAATAATAATAATTTCTTCAGTAAGCTACATCTATTTATATATGAAAATACATTTTAAAAACAAAAACCATAATTATGCACTAAAAGGATATTAAAAGAAATTGAAAAGCCATTATAATTTCTAAGAAAAATAAAAAATATTACTCACGAATTCTTTAGAAAAACCCAAATTGTTAAAAAAATACACTGCATCGATTAATACTGCATATCATCTTAGTATTAGTTTTGTACATATTCTTTCAAAGTCTCAGTTGCCTAAGTTTGAAATGAAATTTCTTTACAACTTCTTCTTCACCATTCACTGAATTCTATCTATGGATGAGAATACCTTCAGACTATGAATGACATCACCTTGTAGATATGTGAATCCACTAACTTATATTGGTTGATGCTGACACCTTCTCGATATGCGGATGCCACTGCTTTTCACCAGACAATTTATCTGGCCGCGTCCACAAATTGTTGATCAGTTTCACCACCATCATCGCTGTCATAATAATGCCTTAGTCTACTAATTTAGTGACACTAAAACCAAAATCCGCAGCCTATACAATACTTTAATATTATTAACATTATACAATATTTACGTTGAAATGCTATTCTCGTTATTCACGGTTTTTGGTTCGCACTGACCTTGGTATGGGTCGAGTGGTTAGTATTTTAGTTGCGATAGGTGTACTCCCATTTTATGGGAATATTAAATTTCTCTAGGGAATATTTAAGTATTTAATGGATATCAGCGTCAAATTTTTAATTTAATTGTTTTTAGTGGATTTTTAAATATTTTTCAACATACACGTACACATTTATTTATTTTATATAAAGATCATGAAAATAAATTAGTATAATTTTTTTATGACTATTTCTTATTCTTCCATACATTATATTCAAAAGAGTAAAATTATTTAAATATACCTAGCTTTTCTTTTTGATGAACTATTCTATCTATGAAAAAGCCTATGTCTTTTACCAAAACTAAAAGAGCAAGTCTCTTTGCTGAAATGTAAACTAATCCTCTTCTTTAGCAAATAGGTCTGTGTATTTTACCCACACTAAAAGAGCAAGTCTCTTTGCTAAAATGTAAACTAAAACCTCTTCTTTAGCACATGTTAATATAGAGTATTTAAAAGTCTAATCTAAACTTGAAGTTATCAATAGTCATATTAGTGTAGATCCAAAGTGATAGCACTAAGACCAAGATTCACACATTAAAAGAAAATTTCAATCATAACACCACCAATTATTTTAAAAAACAAACTTTTTATTTAGCTAATGCGTTTGAGGCTTTCTTTGCTTTCCCAACAAATGTATTACGTCTCTATTTATTAAGCATCCCTATTTATTCTTGGGGAAAAAAAGATCTTGAATTTTCAAGAGATAATTCCTTTCCTATATATTTGGAGGAAGTTGAGAGGAATCAAGATTGAAGCTATCTTAACTATATTATAAACAAATACAATATTATAAACAAATACAATTAATAATGATTATATTTTATTTTCCTATAATTTTACATTATCTAGTCTTTTCCATACACTTCTGAGCCTTAGAAAAACTAAATAGATCTAGTTTTAATAATGTAAGATAGTCAAGACTCTCAAGGAATAAATTTATTCATGAAATCTTGTCCATAAATTCTTCATTTCCATTTCCTTCACTTATAAATCTAAAATAATTTGGGTGTAATGATAAAATAAAGTGGTTTCTTCAAATATGTTCCTCCTATATCCTAAGATTTGTTTCATGGGTGTAGACCTCGTTTGATTGTCAATTGTATTTGAATTTTTTTGATCTAGATACTTTATTTTTTCTTGAAATTGGGGAAAACATAATACTCTTGTTTGACAAATTGAAGGTCTTTCATGAGCTATTTCTCCAATTTTTATTTTTAATGTTAGTATTTTCTTTGATTTCACCTACAGACGAAGAAAAGATGTTAAAGAACAATATTTTTTTCATAAGGCTTTTGAAGCACATCTTCATCCATCAAAATCACTTTCATGTATATAAATGTGAGGTCAACTTCAAATAAATATTTTTTCTTATTATTTGGTCCTTCTCTTCTTCCACACATATAAGCTCCACTATCTCATTTTGTGCATCATGGAATTGCACCTAGACCACATGTTCATTGTCATCCTTTCTCAAACCCACAATTACTTCCTCTTTTACTACCTCACCATAATATTTACTCATATAATTTTCACTATTAAATTGAGGTTTCTTATAAAATAACCCCTCATTTTTTCTCAAACAACGTATTTCCCATCGTTTTCCTACTTTTCACACACAACAATATCTTTAGTATTCCCTTCTATAATAATTTCAAGTTGAAAAGTCTCTTTTGCAGTAGACATTATTGGATAATCTATCCCTACTCATTAATATTTCATTGGATAATTCATAGTCATCATATAATATTGCCTATTTAACAAAATATGTTTTTCTAAAGAAAAACCAATTACCTCAATAATTCTATCTTATCAATCCATGTATATCCAATTTCCTTTTCCTTTTCCTATTTCAAAAGCTCCTTCTCACTCATCATCAACACGTGACTAATAATATCTACTACTAATCTTTCATCCTTTAATGGTAGCATGGTGTGCCTCTCACCATCCTTGTTGCTCCTCTCATCAAGCATTGTTTTTTTTTCCATATTGCAAGGGTTTACCTAATAAAGCGTGACATGCATTCGTGGCATAATGTTACAAAGTACTTTATCTTTGTAGCATCTAATTTGAAATTATAATTCACATTGTTCGTTTACTAGTATCTAATGTTCTTTCTGCAACCATGACACTATGTATGGAGTAGGATGCCTTGTTTTCTTTAGGTTTAACTTCTTTGCCATCTATGTAGACATTAAAATGGTAGTACTTCCACTATCAATAAAACTTTACAACATGTACCTTTTAACACAAAGGCAATTTTGAATAATTCTTTTCTTTGTGATGACTCCTTAATATCCTTGGCAGGTCTCCATAGGACCCTCTTCATTATCTACATTCTCTAAATTCTGGTGCATTCTCATTTATGAAAGACTTCACACTTTCTATATTTCTTTGTTTAATGTGGATGCTTCTTGTATTTGTGAAAACATTCATTTGATTTGTGATTAATTCTGTTGAAAGTGTAACATATAACAACAAAATATATTCCTGTACCTCTTTGATATGCTCCTCTTCCTCTAAAATCTCCTCCTCCTTATGAATGTTCTAGCTAATGAGAAATTCTTCCTTGTTTTGCATGATCTAAAAATATTTCACAGCTTCTTGTTTGTTGCTTGTTTCCCATTGTACTTCACCCTTTTCTCTCTAAATTGGTTTCCTTTCCAATTTATCTTCCACCTTAATCACTATCCAATATACTTCTTCAACGTTACTTTAAAAATAAAATACTACTCTGACCATAAATGTAAATCCCTATTTCAAAAAAATAAAATAAAAACAAAAAACAAATAAACTTTCCAATGTAATTAGATCCCCTCTCGATACTTATTGGAAATATAGTTCAAATTAAAAATCAAGGACTAATAATCTTTTCCTACTAATCATATTATTACTTTTATATTCATTTTCAAACCTCAAGAACTCTCCTACATATGGTATCACACCCTTTCTTTATATATATGGGGTACACTTTTCAACTTTTCAATATATATTATGTTCTATCATTGAAGTTCATTTAAATTTTTATGACTGTGGTATTGTTTGTAGCCACGCAGGCTTTATTCTACACTTCGAAATCTGGAATAAGTGGCACACGGAACTACCATGTGAACTTCGCAGCGCGCACATGTGAACGCACTTTCAACTATCTTTATTTAACACTGAAATCCAACGGTGGAGGGTCGTTAGGGTTATCAAATGACTATCCCTACCCAGTCACTCGTTTTTCGCTATTTTCACTTGTCTTTCCCTTACGACCAAAGTGTCGCTCTTGCTATGCTGCATTATGCTATAGCTCTTCTGTCGTATCGCTCTCACTACAACTGGTATTAAACTTACCTTATCAGTTGCGACGTCCATCTGCAGATAATACTTACAGGTACTTTTTCCTTTTCTATGAGCACCACAAATTTGTTTCTTTATATCCAATCTCGGTGTTACTTCTTCGCTCTCACCTAGTTATTGTCTCTTTTTGATAGGGTATCTGTCAATGTCTGCTGGGTGCTATGGCATGTTTGGAGAACTCCTGGGTTTTTCAAAATTTGAAACCTCCACTGAGAGGAATATAGAAGATTTTGACATTCATTTTGCACTTATTCGATATTTAACCATTGGGGTTTCATCACTTGCTTACCACTACCAAAACCATCGACGCCTTCCTTTATATTTAGTGAAAGGATATTGAACCATTCTTCTTCTGGTGCTATGAATTTAAAACTCAACTGGGTAAGCTAATTTTGTGTTCTCGCGTTTCCTGAACGATGCCTTTCGACAGGCTCAAAATCTCTTTCCAATTTGGGGTTTCATCCTTTTTTTTATGGTTCATTCTCTATACTGATTTCTTTGACTTGGGACACTTACAACTAAAGTCCAGAGTATTATTATACTTGGTTTTAGTATTAAAATTCTGTAGTCATTTAAATCTCTATTTTTCGGACACTTGACAATTTCCTTTTGTTTATTACAGTCAAGGAATGGAAAATGGCAGCGTTCCTTCCAAGGTAATGAGTTCTCTTTTGCAACCATTTGTTGTTATATTTATTGATGAATTATTTATTCTTCCTATGCTGCCCTACTATAACTCTTTGCAATTTCTTATGCTGGAGACAGGAATTCTACGTCAAGAGAAAAGGTATTTGCTAGCCTTTCGTAAGAGTTTCCTTAGCGTTTTCAATAATTGATTCAACGTTCGTTGGTCTATAGGTCGGATTTTCTTCAGATCTCTCATACTCTTTATGATAAAGCTGAGACACATGACTTATAAGTTTGGCTATGGGTTTCACAACCTAGTTCAGGGTGTCCGTTGATTTCCTTGTTTGTTTAATTCAAACCCTATTAGGGTTTGATATGAATATTATGACCTTGGCCTTAACCATTTTTGGATATTGAAACCTTTGGCCTTAACTCTCGTGTATTTACATTAATTACTTTGATCAATAGACACTCGTACATTTGTCAATTTCGTAGTCTCTTTACTTCTAGAAATGTGATGCATTCCTTCAAGTTATATCTGAGACTGATTTGTAATATAAAAGAAATTGGTCTCTGTCATTTTGGTGTTATAATATATGACCGTTAATTCATCATAGTCGTGGATTATATATATTCCTCACGGACTTTTCCAGTTCCTTTGATTATTTGTATAGATTATTACACCTACACATATTTTTGTGCTGGTGTATATAAGTATTTTGTAATTATGGAATTTTGGACCACAATGAATTCTAGGCTAAATATGCATGGATATGTTGTCCACTTCTATATATATATATGTCAAATTTGTCTTATGATTGCACTATGTGCTCTATTAGTTAGACAGCCTTTCTGTTAAGGTACTTGCATATTTGCAACCTTCAATGTTTGATTCATCCATTTTGAGTGATATTTAGATATTGCAATTTGTCTCGTAACTACCGTATACTAGTTTAAAAAGTTAAAATTAATAACGTGTTCATATAAATGAAAAACGAAATGCTTAGTCCTTCCCTGAGTTGGTTCATTTTCTTTTACACTGAATATTAAGAAAACTTTAATAAGGATTACTAAAATTCCTAGTATCATATACTTCCCATTTTATTGTTTAATTGCTCAAGTCTTTGTGCATTAGCTTCAAGCTATTATCCTTCTAAAATAAGTAATTATAGCCATGTGCTTCTTATAACCAACTCTTCATTTCAGCTAAACTCACAAACGAAAAGAAATAATAATTTAGTTTATTGGAATATAGTGTATCCCATATTTCTTTAGACTATGTTTACATGAATTCATTTTAACTTCCTCTTTAGTGTAATTCCACAATTAAATGACTATACTCAAGTAGCGAGAGTGTATTAAAGAAATAATTATATTTACTTTATTAGACATGCATTCCAATAATAAATTAGGATCCTCTTGTACCTATATTCATTATCTCCGGTACCTATATTCATTATCTTAGTTTCAACCATTATATAGTATAACACATTGGTTTGACTATATTGTATGATATATTGATTTGACTTCTGATCTTAGAAAAACATGGATTCGTTTTAACTTCCCTCTACGGTGTAATTCCAAAATGGCAGGAGTAACGAGAGTGTCTTAAGCAATTAATTATGTTTACTTTATTAAACATGCATTCCAATAATAAATTAGGATCTTCTGGTACCTATATTCATTATCTTCGTTTCAACCATTATATGACATATTGATTTGACTATATTGTATGATATACTGGTTTGACTTCTAATCTTAAATTTTTTCTAGTAAATTTCATTGGTTACATTTGATTTTCATCCTCATCGTATCATACGCCATAATTTTTTTAACTTACTAGTTATAAGATATATAATTTTTTTAACTTACTATTTATAGTATATCAATAAGAGATAATTTAACTAAGTTATAATATATTTAATAAGATATAATTCAACTATGCATGTATTATTTGCCTTGTCCTCCAATCCAAGAATATGTCAGAATAAGAATAAGCTATTGTAGATCTATTTATAATAAAATCCTTTATGAACAAATCATTCTATGCATGTATGCATTCCTTTAAATACATATAGATTCTCTTTTCATATACATTTGTTTATGTAAAACTTTATAGCAATGTCATATTCTCTTGAATTTGTTGTTGAAATAAATTTACTAATATGTAACTTATATGTTGTATCTTTTTCTCTAAGGCAAGTTGAGAAATTGCACCAATAAACCAAATCAACAAACTTTAGGCTCAAGTTGGCCCTTGAACCAACTGGGGCTCCCTCAATGTTACCATGCTTTAATGTTGTTAACTCTCATTGAAAACAACCTATGAAGCACGATGACTAGATCTAGGGGTTGTTGTATAGGGTGGTTTCTTAGGGTCTCAAATCCTTGCATAACAAATAAATCCTTCTCTTGCAGAGGCTTTATCAAAGTGTTAGCATTAAACATGGTAGAATAACATAGCTTAAAAAGTTTTGATAGAAGAACGGTGGAAAAATAAGATAATTAACATATCCTCCCTAAATATCCAATTATCCTCCAATTATCCAATATGATCTCCAATTATCTAATAGGATCAGAAAAGTACAAAAGAAACTCTATAGTGAATATCGATACATCTAAGTATAACATAGGAGCAACAATTTAATGATTTATGGGTGATCAATTAAACAAATTGTCCAATCTTTTACTTAGTATAGAACATAACTTTACATTGGGATATTAGGGATTTTGATATTCAACCTAGTCCTTCCCTAATATCTATAAGGCCTCAAATATATGCATAAACAAATTATGAAATCCCCGGAAACAGTCATATAGCTGCAAATTTTTCAGAGGCCTAAGCTAAAAGCCTTTAATTAAAAACTTTGTGACAACAAGCTTTACACTATTTTCAAGTGTTTCTCGGCTCAAAAGCAAAGGCAACCCTTCTTCATTACAAATGATCTAATATATATATTAATACACTTTACCACTCTATTTTTTTCACTAAAAATTGACTTTATCAAATAACAAAAAATAAAAATAATTTCAATAATTTACAAGAAAACTAGAGCTACTTGTAAGTCAAATAGTGTCAAATCCTCAGATATTTTTTTCTTGGCTACCATTTTATCTTCTGTTGACGCCTTTTGTGCCTTGGAATCAAGAACTGATGTTGGGATTGATTTTCATAGTTGCCATCTTATCTTTTGTTAACTCTTTTTGTGTCTTGAAATGAAGAACTCATTGTTGACTCATTTTTCTCTACCATAGTTTCATGAAATACTTCATCCTCCAGCTAATCCCTTTCATTGTTGATTTATCCTTGACATTCTCAGTCATTTGAATTCAAATCTAGAATTAACTTTTTAGCTGATTTCTCATGATGATTAGAGATGTAGTCAAATCCATTTGAATTGGAAATGCCAAAAAATATTGAATTTGTTATGATGCTGATTGTTTGCTTGAAAACCTATGTAGGAATTCGCCGATATATTTTCATCAAACTTTACATCTCTTCTAATGATAACATTTTTGGACTTAAATGGACTAAGTCTATATCCTTTGACACCTTCATAATATCCAACAAAAATACATTTTTCACTCTTAGGTTCTAAAGCTTTATGTTTCTCATCTGGAATATGGGCCCATGCTTCACTTCTAAAAACACGAAAGTGACTCACATCTGGTTTAATTGAGCTCCATGCTTCTTCAGGAGTGATATTCTTTAAAACTTTAGAAGGAGTGCGATTTATTATGTGATTTTCACAGTTAATTGCTTTTGCCCAATAATTAAGACTAAGTCCTTTAGATTTGATAATTGCTTGTTATGCTGAGTGTTTACCTAAAAACCTCTACCACCTGTCATTGTTTTCTTATCCTTTTACTGCTTATTTTGATTCTAGGTCTCTTTTTGGATGATGATTCATCCCATTAAATCTTGGATTTGATAAATTTTTTTTGATATTCTAGCTGCTAATTTGAAGTTTTTTTGTAAAATACCAATCTATGGTCATTGAATCCTTGAAAGTTTCCACATGAATATCGCAACCATATGTCCTTCCTTTTAAAGGTCACTTCATCTGTGCATTTTCCCAAATGTTATTTTCAAATCATTTGATATTATCAAGACTATATTGATGACCTCAACAATTTAAAATGAATGAACAAATAACTCACACTTGTAATTTCTCCATCTTCAATAAAATATTGGAGTATTTAACAAAGATTTGGTCGTTTTGAATGTCCAAAACATCTTGAATTTTTCAATATATGATATTTTAACATATTGATAATGCAATCTATACTTCAGGTTAGCGAATCTATTGCTACAAGTAAATACATCATATATATAGAATGTTAAGTAAGACCACAATGTGTCCTGGGAATTACTAAGTCTTAGAAAATGATTACGTTCTCTACGGTTGAGAATTTTTTTCCATCTAGATCCTATATTTCTCCATGGTATTATAATCCAAAGTAATAACACAATGTTCATTGGGAGAAACAAGAAACATCATCAATCCTTTTACCACAATTAGTTTTTCATATTGCAATGAACCTCTTGATTCATCCCTTTTGGCACTGAATTTGAAATAGGTATTGTGCATTTCCTTGTAACATCGTTCTTGGTGATATTTTGGGACAATTATGTTTTCAAACATAAAACATTGGAAAAGAAAATAACTTCAAGTATACTTCTCATACAAAATAAATAGGAATTTACATATGAAACCTGAGAAGGCTGTCCAACAATCCATATGGTGTTATCATCTTATTGAGAGCTACTTGATTGGAATTCTTTTTGCATTAATCCAACTAACTACTTCTATGAAACCAAAAGCTATGATACCCGCCGTTGTTACCTTTATATTTGAATCTTTGAAAAGTGGCGACCTAATCATGTTCATACAAATTACTTTTAATGAAATATCTCAGAGAAAATTGTTTGGAGTTGTCTTTAGTGTGACTTTTTGGACTTTTCGGTGCCATAGTCTGGCGGAAAAATTTGAGGTGAAATCTTGATTTGTGTTATTTAAACTAGGTTTTTGACTGTACATATGGATTCAATACCCTTGAAAACCCCTAGGGCACTTGGATTGTGTAGATATTACCCATCAAAATTATGATTTCAATAAATTCCTACCGGATTTTAGAGAAATTAGACAATAAAAACCCACTAGAAATTTTTCCAAAAAATCGCACTAAAGATAACTCCAAATTCTTTCAACAGATGATGAAATAGATTTGCTTATGGAGCTGGAGTTGTGTGGTCCTTAGATAAATGATAAGAATGAGAAAAAGACAAGACAAAAAATTTAATGCATTACTCAGTTCTCCAGCATGTTTACAACTCTTTCCAAATGAAAAAATAGAAACAAATTAATAGACTCCTCCATGGGCTTCACCTATCTATTAGTGTTTTTATAATTTTGTTCTCATGAGATATATCTCACATTGGTAGGAGACATGACATGTTATTTCTTATATGTACTAATGAATACAATGTTTCTTTACATGTAGTGTAAACATAATGCCCGTTATGGGCTCCTCCCTTATCTTGGCATGTTGTATTTTGAGCTTAGTATTGAGATTGGGGATATGCCCATTATTTTTTTAATAATAAAAATTATAACCCTACTATGAATTATAACCATAGTATGAACTTGTGACCAAAAATAGGGTAAAAAATTACACTTTTACCTAGTTTTTGCCATTAAGCTCAAGAATTTAGCCAACAAAAGAATTATAACCCTACTAGGAACTCGAGACCATAAATAGGGTCAACCCTACTATGAACATGATACCATAAATAGGGTCAAACACTTTGACCCATCTTTTGCCATTAAGCTCGAGAATTTATCCATAAAAATAATTATACCCTACTATGAACCTGAGACCATAAATAGGGTAAAAAATCAAACATTGACCCAATTTTTTCAATTAATCGCGATAATTTATCCAGGAAAAAAATGGAACATTTCAAAAAAATTTGTGACATTTTAATGGGGTAAAAATACGTTATAACATCAACTCCAATTGGTGACTGCTTCCTCTTATGGGATGTAGAGAAGAACAGACCAAGTTTCTTTTGGTTGAGTTAATGGAGTAATACCTGTAACCTATAATCTATAACTTGCTATGTGTTATGATCATTGATGTTCATCAAAAATATATAAAACAACAAAAAACAACTTCTGCAAGTAAAAATAAAGCATAAAAGTTCTTATTAGCCATTGGGTTATGGAGTCATCAATACACAACAATAAATTTTCTTCATTCAATCTCTTCCAACTTATTCCAATCAAACCAAAGGAATCCAAACTATGTAAGTGAATCTGTTATACTGTAAATAATAGTCAGTCTGTTTGAATTGAAAAATAATTAATACCATCCAACTCTCAACACCATAGTACAAACAATATTGTTGAAACTAAAGTTCATATACCACACATTGAAACTGATCTACTGCACACACTCCTACTTTACTAAATTGAAATTTTGCATTATAAGATGTGGTCATACTTTTAGTGAAACCAAGTGAGGATTGGATTGACTGAAAAAACCCCTTGCTAGGAGCTTAAAACTCAAAAAAAGTTTACAATATGCATATGAAATTCCATAGGAAACAGATACTTATAAGTGAAATTTGAAGAGTGCATAATATGTAAACTTTTGAGTTTTCTGCTTATTGCAGTGATGAAGAAAAACACACTATTGAATGCAATCATTACTCAGTATTTAGGAAACACAAAAATGAATGCACTCAACATTTTGAACCAATTAAATCAGTAACCCAATGAAATCATGACATAAACAAAAAGGAACCTCCAGGTGAAATAAATGCAACCAATATTCAATGTCTAATCTTTGTTCACCATAAAAAACTAGATCTAATATTGATCATCCTCCAGGGAAAAAGTCTATTGGTTTAGAAATTGCGCCAAGAAACCAAGTCAACCAACTTTAGGCTCAAGCTAGCCCTTGAACCATAGGGGGATCCCTCAATGTTATGAGGCTTTAATGTTATTCACTCTCATTGAAGAACAACCTATGAAGCACAATGCCAAGATCTAGGGGTTGTTGTATATGGTGGTTTCTTAGGGTTTCAAATCTGTGATTAACAAATAAAGTCGTCTCTTATATAGGCCTTATCAAAGTGATAACATTAAACATGGCAGAATAATATAGCGTAAAAGGTTTTGATAGAAGAACGTAGGAGAAATATGATCATTAACATATCCTCCCAAAATATCCAATTATCTAATAGGATCACAAATGTATAAAACAACCTCTATAACAAACAAAAATATATCTAGGTATAGCATAGAGGAAATAATTTAATGATTTATGGGTGATCAATTAAACAAATTGTTTAGTCTTTTACTTAGTATAGAACATAATTTTTTAGAGGGATGTCAGGAATGTTGATACTCAACCTAGTTCATCCATAATATCTATAATGCCTCAAATATATGTAGAAACATATTATAAAATCCCTGTAAACACTCATATATAAACAAATTTTTCATAGGCCTAAGTGAGAAGGCTTTGATTAAAAACTCTATAACAACAAACTTTACAAAAATTGCAAGTGTTTTTTTGGATCAAAAGCCCACCCTTTTACATTACAAATGATCCAATATATAGTTTCATACAATTTACAAACTGTCCCTAATTTTGAGAAAGTAATTACTTTATGAAATATCTGAAAAGAAAAATAATATCAAATAATTTGCAAGAAAACAAGAGCAAATTAAGTCGAATGTTGTCAAATCCCGGGATTGATTTCGCTGGTTGCCATATTATCTTATGTTGACTCTTTTTATGTATTGGAATTAGGATATGATGTTGACTCATTTCTCTCTGCCATATTTTCATGAGATACTTCATCCTCCAGCTAATCTCTTTAATAATTGAATTATCCTTGACATGATCATCCATCTACATTTGAATATAGAATTGACATTTTAGCTGATTGTCTTGAATGATTAGAGATCATGTCAAATCCCTTTGAAATGGAAATGCCAAAAAATGTTGAATGTGATTTGATGCTTACTATTTTCCTGAAAACCTATGCTACCTAATTTTGTTTCTTATCCTTTGACTACTTATTTTCTAGTAGGTGTATTTTTGGCTCATGATTCATCCCTTTAAATCTGGGATTTGAAAATGGCTTGATGATATTCTACTTACTAATTTCAAGTTTTTTGTAAAGTCCTAATAGATGGTCATCAAATCCATAAAAGTCTCCATATGAATCATTCTTCTAGACGCCATAATGGTCAATGCCACCTGTACATTTTCCCAATAGTTATCTTTAAAACATTGGAAATTATCAAGACTATATTGATGTCCTAAAAACTTTAAATGAATGAATAAATAACTCATTTTGTAATTTCTCCATCTTCAATATAATATTTGAGTACTTAAAAAATATTTAGACATTTTTGAATGTCCAAAAAATCTTCAATTTGTCAAATAAGATATTTTAACATACTGATATTGCAGTCTATACTTGACGTAAGGGAATCTAATTCTACATGTAAGTAGATCAAATATACAGAATGCTAAGCAAGACCACAAGGTGTACGAGGAAATACTAAGTCGTAGGAAATTATTACATTCTCTATGGTTGATAAATGTCTTTTCCTGCAACTCATGTCTTTCTCCATGGTCTTACACTCCAAAGAAACAACAGGGTGTACGTTGAGAGAAACAAGCATCAACATCAGTCCCATTACCACCATTAGGTTTTCATATAGCTCTGTAACTCTCAACAACATATGAAGAAATCATTTACTCCAAGTCAAAACTCCTCTTTATCCCATAATATAAAATAAACCAAGCATGGGTGAGAAAAAACCCCATTTTCCATAGGCAGAATCAAGAACTTTCCACTGTTAACAATTAGCATTTAATTTCTCGCTGTCCTTTCATGATAATCGCAAAACAAAGAAATTTTCCGAACAACTCAAATTTTGATCCCATCAATAGGCAGAGTTCTCATATTGTAGTCTCTACATGTGTTCAACATATCCCTTTTACCTTATTTAACATTATTGGTCATATTTTTCCACATCGTAGGACATAAAACATATCTTTCTCCACAAATTTCCATACGGACTAGATATTGAAATTATTTCACGAAACTAGGTATATAATACTTTAAATATCTCTTTAATAAATATGAAATCTTGCCAATTGTTGGGTTGTCTTATATTCTTTCCACGACTAGCCCATGTAGTTAATTGGGGAGTTAGAAGGGGGGGAGCCCCCCCTTTGTTGCGCCGATTGCGTACGCGGGGAGTCACAGGGGGTTTGAAGGGTGTAGGTAACCCCACTCTATGGGGTCTAGGGCAGCACCCCAGAAAATTTTGTTTTTAGATCCTATATTAGGTTGGGCGGACCTACCTATGGTCTTGTGCATGATTTTTTGCACATGGTTTTGGACGCGATGATTTTCGCTCCATGGCTTTAGACACGATGGTTTTCGGTCCATGGTATTGGATGCTTCAGCATGTATAAATATGTATTGTAACACTGAAAGGAAGATAATGGAAAATCAAGTTGGTAGTCTCAGTTTTGGGATCTAGGGGAAAATCTCTATGTATATGTGTTTTATGTGTTATGGTCTCGTATTGTTCATTTTTTGCATTTTAGAATTTGTATGTAGGTAATTTCTATATGGGGTTAAAACCTACATTTGGTATTAGAGCTTTTCTTAGCTTCAAGGAGATACCTTTGTTGTTGAGGGGTTCCGCTCGAGCCTGTGGTAGACCCTGTTCAGTGGGAGATCTGCAAGATCGATTCTGGTGGTTAATGAAGATGGCGAGTGGTGGAAAGATAGAGATAGAGAAATTTAATGGTCTGAGTTTTGAGTTTTGGAAACTCAAGATGGAGGATCTGTTGGTGGATAAAGATCAGTGGATCACGATAGATATGGGTACTAAATCAATGGGAGTGTCCAATGAAGAATGGAAGAAGTATCTCAGATTTAGTATTAGTGAATGTATCACGCGAAGCTATGACGAAGGATTTGTGGGACAAGTTAGGGACTTTGTACCAATCTAAGTCTCTAGTGAATAATCTGTTCCTATGGAAAAAGATGTATAACCTGAGGATGGACAATGGAGACTTGATGATAGAGCATATAAACAAATTTAATACTATGGTAAGTCAATTATCATCTATTGATATTAAAATTTCAAATGAAGATAAGTGCATCAGTTTGTTGTGTTCTATACCAGATTCGTGGGATAGTCTGGTTATTGCAATAGGTAGTAATGCAACTGCCTTGTAGTTTGATGAAGTCATCCTTGTTGATGGGGGAGGTGAGACGGGAAAATATGGAGATCCAGAATGGTGATGCCTTGTCTGTACAAGGATGGTCCCATAAAAGAAATAAAAATAAGTCATCGAGTGGGAGATCTAAATTAGAGGGAGATCTAAATCTCTAGGAAAACCTGTAAAGGTGGTGTGCTGGAAATGCAGAAAGGAAGGGCGCTATAAAAGGGACTGTAAATCTAAAGCTCCTGATAAAGGAAAGGGATCTGATGATGCTCCTTCTGCAGAGGAAAAAACAACCTTAGATAAAGGTGGGGATGTGTACTTGGCTTCTTCAAGAACACATGTAGATCATGAGGCATGGCTGATTGACTCAGGTGCATCCTTTCACTTCCCTCGCCATAACGAGTGGTTCTGCAAGTATCAGAAATACGATGGTGGTGATGTCTTCTTAGGCAATGATAGGAAGACTAGAATCATTGGTCGTATAAAAGTAAAGTTGAAGTTGCAAGGTGGAAGGGTTAAAACACTTCTGGGTGCTCTACATATTCCTTCATTGTCCAGAAATATAATTTCTGTAAGCAAGCTAGATGATGCAGGTGTAAAAATAGTGTTTGAGAAGGATACTTTCAAGATGGTTTGGGGAGAACTAGTATTGATACGGGGAATTCAGATTGGAACTCTGTACAAGCTGCAAGGTAGCACTATCATTGATGGATGCAACAGTTCTATGGTTCCTGAAAGTGGAGCAGAAAATCTAGTGGTCTTTGGAGAGAATACCATGTTGTGGCATCAAAGGCTTGGACATATTGGAGAGAAGTGCTTTTGAATACTTCATGGTAAAGGTATGGTAGAAGGTATGAGTAAAAGTTCTCTGGATTTTGATTTCTGTGAAAATTGTGTATATGGGAAGCATAACTGAGTGAGTTTCCCCTTTGGTGGTGAGAGGGTGAAATGTATATTAGAGCTTCTGCATAGTGATGTGTTTGGACTTGTGAAGGATGCATCACTGGCTAAGTCTATGTACTATGTATCATTTATACATGACTTCTCAAGGAATACATGGATATATTTCCTTAAGAAGAAATCTGAAGTCTCTGATAAGTTTAAAGAATTAAAGGCTTTGGTGGAAAACCAGACAGAGAAGAAGATAAAGGTGTTGAGGATAGATAACAGTGGAGAGTTTTGCAGTAAGGAATTTGAATTATTTTGTAAAAAGTGTGGTATAGCACAGTAAAAGACTACTCCATATACACCTCAACAAAATGGAGTTGCAGAAAGAATGAACAAGACATTTATGGAAAGGGAAAGAAGCATGCTCAGTGGTGTCGAGTTAGGACAAGAATTCTAGGTAGAGGCAATGGAGACAACATGTTACCTCGTCAATAGATCACCTTCATCAACGTTGGAGGATAAGACTCCACAAGAGGTATGGACTGGTAAGAAACCCTCTCTTTCACATTTGAGGGTATCTGGATGTGATGCATATGTACCTGTTCAAAAGGAGAAACAAACCAAGCTAGATAGTAAATCTGAAAAGTGCATCTTTATTTGGTATAAGGATGGTTTAAAGGGTTATAAGCTTTGGAACCCACTAACAAGGAAGGTTGTGTATAGCCGAGATGTGGTGTTCAGAGAGGTGAAAGATGTTATTAAACATGAACTCCAACCAAAGGAAATTGAGAAGGTAGAGTTTGAGATAAAGAAGGAAGAATCAAACTCTACATTAGAGGAGGAATCAGAAGATGAAGAGCCACAAACTCCGAGTGTGAGAAGATCAGTTCGAGAAAGAAGGTAGCTAGAAAGGTATAGTCCATCTATTTTTTGTTCAAATTTTGCTTTATCTATTACTGATGATGATACCAGAATTGTGAAGGAAGCAGTAGTTTCAGAGGATGGAAAACTCTAAAAAGAGTCCATGGTTGATGAAATGGCATCTTTGCATAAAAATGAGGCTTGGGATCTGGTGGAGTTGCCGACTAGAAGGAAACCCATTGGGAGCAAATGGGTCTTCGAGAAGAAGACAAATGTAGAAAGAAAGGTGGAGAAATACGAAGCTGGGTTGGTAGAAAAAGGTTATTCCCAGGTGCTGGGAATTGATTTTGGTGATATTTTTTCTCATGTTTCCAAGGTATATTTTATTAAATTAATTTTATCTGTTGCTACTGCATTTGATTTAGAGGTAGAACAGATGGATGTGAAGACGCCATTTCTTCACATGTATCTGGAAGAGGAGATCTACATGAAGCAACCTGAAGGCTTTGCGTTGAAGTGTATGAAAGAAATAGTATGCAAGTTAAAGAACTCTCCGTATGGGTTAAAATAGTCACTAAGGATGTGGTATCAGGAATTTGATACATTTATATGGGCGCTTGGCCTCACTAGAAGCAAAGAATATCACTGTGTGTATTTTAGTTTAATTGGTGACCATGTTATTTATATGTTCTTGTATGTGGATGATATGTTGCTGGTTGGAAATGACAAAGAAATTATCCAAGATTTGAAGACCCAATTGTCCTCCAAATTCGACATGAAAGATCTTGGTGCTGAAAACTATATTTTGGGCATGGAAATTAAAAGAGATCGGGCAAAGAGGAAGCTCTGGTTAAACAATATGAAGTATTTCGACACAATATTATAGAGGTTTAATATGGAAGATAGTAAATCAGTGAAGGTTCCTATTCTTGTAGGTGTAAAATTATTTGCTGAACATTGTCCCAAGACACAAGAAGAGGAAGAGGATATGTCTCGTGTTCCATATGCAAGTGTAGTCGGAAGCCTGATGTATGCGATGGTCTATACTCGACTAGACATTGCACATGTAGTGGGAGTATTGAGCAGGTTTATGTCAAAACCAGGGAAGGAGCATTGGACAATAGTGAAGCAGTTTTTTAGATATTTGTGTGGCACTAGTGATTATGGTTTGTGCTACCAAGGAAGACCAAGCTTGGACAGAGTTTTGGATATTCATGGTTTTTTTGATGCAGATTCGGCTAGAGATCTGGATCAGAGAAGATCTACAAGTGGGTATGTGTTTAACCTATTTGGAGGTGTAGTTAGTTGGATGAGTAAGAAAAAATCTGTAGTGGTACTATCAACTATAGAGGCAGAATACATGGCATCCACTTATGCAAGAAACGAATAATTTTGGTTGCAGAGATTGTGTTCAAGTATGGGGTTAGTATAGGGAGATATAAGAATAGACTGTGATAGCCAAAGTGCAATTTTCGTGGCAAAGAACCCTGCTTATGATTCAAAGACAAAACACATTGATGTTCAGTATCACTTTGTCAGGGATATGATAGAAGACAAAAAGGTGTTTCTATAAAGGTGGACACTTTGAAGAATACTGCAGATTCATTGACTAAATCGGTGAGCTCTGAGAGGTTCTTTTGGTGTAGAAAACAAATGGGCATTGCAGGGCTGGATAAATGACTAAGCTCTCTTGTGGCCCCTTGTGGAAAGAAAACAACAAGTGGGAGAATGTTGGGTTGTGTTATATTCTTTCCACGACTAGCCCACATAGTTAACTAGGGAATTAGAACCGGGGTAGAGCCCCCCCTTCATTGCACTGATTACGTAGCGGGGGGAGTCACAGGGGGTTTGAGGGGTGCAAGTAACCCCACTCTATGGAGTCCAGTGCAGTGCCCCGAAAAATTTTGGTTTTGGACCCTATATTAGGTTGGGCAGACCTTCCTATGGTTTTGTGCATGATGTTTTGGACATGGTTTTGGACGCGATGCTTTTCGGTCCATGGTTTTGGACATGATGATTTTTGGTCCATGGTATTGGATGTTCTGGCATGTATAAATATGTATTTTAGCTTTGAAAAAACATAATGAAAAATCAAGCTAGTAGTCTCGGTTTCAGGATCCAGGGGAAAATGTCTGTGTATATGTGTATTATGTGTTATGCTCTTGCATTGTTTATTTTCTGTGTTTTAGAATTCTTATGCAGGTAATTTTTGTACGAGGCTAAAATCTAAACCAATTTCACTATAATATGGAATTAACCCAAAATAGTTTATCAAAGATAGCTTCTCAATCTAATATCACGTCCAAGATGACAACTCTGATACTAGAAACATCACTCTTTTTAGTGAACTATTGAGAAACATTATAATCTGAAATGATAGATTTGGATACTAAAAATTTTATCAAGAAATGCATCTACAACAGTTTTGTATTCATAAAGAAAAAGGCATTTCTCGTGCTCTATGAAATATCCCACAAGTTCATTGATATTTCCATGTTGTAGATGTTATATATTTGAAACCGCATCAACATACTGTACAATCAGTGGGCATGAGAATATTTCCTCTCTCTGAGTCTATGATGGGGAATCTTCATATTGAGAGGCAAACATCTCAGCTAACAAAATGTACAAATTCTAGAGGTATCATCTAGATGTTTTTATGGTTGGAATTGATTATTTTAAACAAGTTGAACAACTCCATTCTACATTGAGTGCCCTGCCTCCACTTCTCAAACACAATCAGGATTATGAATATTTGAATTTTTCAAATTGGTCCTATATCTTATATTCCCTCTTACAAACTAGAATTTTTTTGTACTGGTAAACCTTTGAAGAATCAGGAAGAAATATTTTTGTAGATTTGTGTTCTTCCTCAAATGGAAGGAACTTCCTTGACATAGGGTGTTCTTCATTTGATCTCGACATTTCTTATGACTTGTTTTAACATTTGTCAATAAAATTTATGCTCTGCTATCAAGAGGTGTTATATCTCTAGTTGTTATGGTGGTGCTTGACATCGGTGCCTCACTATTTTCCATTCTATGATGACAATTTTTTATTGTTTTTAAAACCACAATTGGATTATGAGAGGGGGTGGGGTCTATGTGGTATGGTATTTTTCTACACTAGGTGTGCACAAATGATATGATGCTACCACATAATAAGAAATGGATTGTAGAAAGCTGTTGATTGTGCACGACCCCCCTATATTAAGATTTGGATATGAAAGGGGTCATGCAATTTGGCCTTGGCTATCAATTTAGGAACTCTCACAATGACAATTAGAAACTTCTTACACTTTACCCCTTTTGATATTTCAACTGGGAAAGTTAAATTAAAATTATCATTCTTGCAGCTTGATTTTCGAAGTTCCTTTAATCGTCGTTGATCTTTTAGGGTTAACAATCTCAATTCTTCCGTTTTGGCACTAAATTTGAAGTATTTACTGTGAATTTCCTTGTAACTTTATTCTGAGGGATATTTTGGGACAATTATGGTTTCATACTTAAACATTGGAAAAGTCGATAACCTTTATCATACTTCTCATACAAAATAACTAATGCATACTAATCCAAAGAAGACTATCTAACAATCCATATGGTCCTATCATCTTAATGAGAGGTTCTTGGTTGGAAAATTTTTCAAAGTAATCCATCTAACTACTTCCAAGAAACCAAGTTCTATGATAACCTCATTTATTTCCTTTATATTTGAATCTTTAATAAGTGGCAACCAAATTGTGTTGAGAAAGAAAATTTAATGCATTACTTAACTATCCAATATGTTTACAAATCTTTCTAGAGGAAACAATAGAAATAAATCAATAGAATCCTCCGTGGGCTTCACTTATCGGTTAGTGAATTTTTTAATTTTGCCCCCATGGGATAAATCCCACATTGGTGGGAGAGTTGACATATTATTTATCATATGCACCAATGCATACAACATTTCTTGATGTGTAGTGAAAACACAATGCTTCTTATGGGCTCCTTCCTTATCTTGGCATTGTCACTCTTAGATTGCCATGGATGTGGAAGGAAATAACTAAGGTAACCTCTAACCAATATCTTGAATTGAAAGGTAGCCATTACAATATGAAGGAGGATCCCTTCCATAACTCAGTCAAAATGGTTGGTTATGTACTTAACCCAATCACTAGGTCTACTGTAACAAATATTTAAAATTGTGGAAGGGCTTGATAGATTTCCATTGTTCATGGAGTCAAATATTTGGCTTAACAAGGGAGCAAACTAAATTCTTCACAAAGGATAGGTAGCCAAGATACTTTGAAAGTTAAAACTGTTGAGATGGAATGCAGAATAAGGAGGCGGTGGTATACTTATAAGAGCACCATAAGGATGAGTTCTTTAAATCATAAGTTATAAATTTGGAAAAGGCTAATCATATAAAAAAAGCATAATAAATATGAGTTTCATTTATATACTCTCATCAATCAGAAGAATATAGATATAACAACAAAGAAGGAAAATAAAAGAAAGAAAACACATATACAAAATATCTTAACACAAGAATAATTTTCTACATAAATTAGTCTTCCTTTATTAAACTTTCAAAAAATACATAAAGCACAATAAATTTCTGATAAAAACCAACCCTTCTTCATTATAAATAGTTCATCTTTATAGAAAAAGTACAAATTGTTCAAGATCCAAAAATAATTGATCTCAAACCTCTTCATCTATATATAGATTACTAAATCAAATAATCAAGGAGACAACATTTGACCCCAAGTTTAATTTATGAGATGGCTCTCTAGCTGATTGGATTTTTTTCAAAAAATAGAACAAATTAATTCTCATGAATTCCTGAAAAATAGGCTTTAAAGATCCTTTCACAACTATCAAACTATGAGAGTTGTATAAAATGTCAGAGAATTTTCGTTAATGGGCCTATAGGATATTTTTAATGGGCCCATAGGATTTTATTAATGGACCCATCCCTGAAAACAACCTCTTTTGGTTTCCAAACATTCATGAGCCGTTGTTCAAAAAATTATTTTTAAAACAATGATTAAAACCGGTAACAAATGAATTGCAAAATCCTGAAAAATATGTTTCAAAGATCCTTTCAAATATTTGAAACCATTATACCTGTGTAAAAGAGGAAAGAGGTTTTTATTAATGTGTCTGTTTTCGTAAAAATTCTCTTTCATATTTGGAAAACCCATTTCCATATGTTTAGAAACTGTGCTTGAAGTTACTGCCTTTAGAGGAAAAAAGTAGAGTTTTGTCAAGTGAAAACAAAACATTCTTTGGCACATTTTCCTTTTAACTGCTGAGTTTGCATCATTATCTCTGAAATAATAATGTTTGCATGAATATTGGGCCAAATACACCAAAATAGGAGTCTTTTATTCGGCCAATACTTGCTTGATCACACTTTCAAATGGGGGCTGATAATCCAGTTGTTAGCGCTTTAACACAAAGCTTTACAAATCAGCGTTGACACTAAAACTATTAATGCTTTAACATTGTTTCTTACAAATTGTCACTGACATTCCTATTGTTAGCACTATAAAAATTATTAACTAAAATTGTGATAACAACCGACTCCATAGGGATGTCGTCGATCATAGATGGCGGCAAGAACCTTATCGACCAGAAGCCTATTTATTACAATAGATTTTCTTAAAGAAACACTTTGAAAGACTCTTTCGTTCTGGAAAATAAAATAAATAATGTAAACCAAATTTTATTCTCTGATAACCATTTATTAAAACCTTAGGGCGTTTTTCTCGGGCTTCAAGTCCTTCAAAATGTTTATCCACACCTGCAAACTGAAAATTAAATTTTGAAAATTGTCATTCCTGATATCTAAAACACACGCTTCTGAAACGACTGCTCAAAGTGCTGACCTTATTCATCACACCTACTTACTTTATGTGTTAAAGGAACTTCTAAATTAGGTGAAATAAAAAAAATAAACCAACTGTGCAAGTAGTTGCCTTAATGACTAAACTTTTTTTCACTATTATGAAAATCGAAAAACTTGGAAAATTGCAACTCAAACTCTAATTGAAAAGGAAACCCATGGTCCATAGACAACAGAAAATGTGTCTGCACTGATTCTTCCAGTAGACTCGTAAAATAATATTCACGAACATAAAAGACTATTATTTCTTGATAACCCAAAAGAGAAGGATATTATTCATTTATAATTTCTTCTTATTCTATGTTTTGAATTTCAATATCACTCTCAAATGGAAAAACAACAATCGGTTTAGTCTTGCTTTCATTCTCATCGAAGATAAAATCAGTCTTCCTTGAAAACTTCGAGATATAACAGACTTCTCATATATAACAAGATTGTGTAAGAGTGAATCTTCATGTGATTCAATTAGAATGTCATCTAGCTTTTCAAGAATGTCATAATTATTCACTTGAAATGGTGTAAAATCTTGAATACTTTCCACATTTTCCAATGAATCTAGAACAACGTATTCTTCCATGAGTAATTTAGGAGATAAGAGAACTGCGAAAAAACTGATTGAATATCATAAACTTTCTCTTGGTCACTTAAGATCTGACAAGACTATTGAATGTCTTCATCAAAATCAGGATAATGTATATGAATGTCTAGCTGAAGATCTTTATTAGTTTCTTTTTCAGTTATCAGAGAAATTAGGACCTATTGAAAATTTTGCTGAATATTATGGCAGCTAGCTTCTAACGTTTCCTTTTGATATTAAAAATGGTTTTTAGGGAGAGATTCTAAATTTTTTATTTTTCATAAACACTTCATATTCATAGATATTTTCTAAATGTTGTATTAAATTCTCGAAATTATGATTTTCAAAAAATACTCTTTGAAAATCCTTTAAAGAGTGTAAACTAGAAGTTAGTAATTTTTCATACCACAATCTTGTCTTTCCCTTCAAAGTATCCATAAACATTTTCATCAAAGAATCCTCATGTAACTTAACTCCCAGTTTTCGTACATGCAAATGAAATCTAATCAAAGGAAGAGTAGCATCATAGTCATCCTGAGTTTTAAGTATTGGAAGATATGTCTATGAATTTATGCGAGGAATATGATTTGCAAAACTAGGAATGTGAGAGCGATTCATAGGAGCATACCTTGCAGATATGTGATTGATCTTGATCTAGTGGAGTCACCGATAAAGTCTTGAGGGTACTTAATCTTTGGGCAGTGGAGTTGTCATGGATGTTCTGAACTCTGGATTGTTTGAAAATGGAGTCGCTAAGCGAATCATGTACATCTCAATGGTTTCTGACTATTTTTCACCATCAACAATGAAATCTGGATCTTGTCATTCTCCCAAGGAAAGTTACGCCTTTTCTTCCCAGCAACGATGCGAAAAAATGTTATCACTCAGAAATTTCCATGGACGTGGAAGGAAAGAACTAAGGTAACCTCTAGCCAATCTGTTGAATTGAAAGATATCCCTTTCAATACAAACGGGGATCCCCTCTATAACTCAGTCAAAATGACTGGTTATGTACTTAACACAATGACTAGGTCTGTTGTAGGAAAGCTTCAAAATTGTGGAAGGGCTTGATAGATTTCCATTGTGCATGGAGTCGAATATTTGGCTTAACAAGGGAGAAAACTAAATTCTTCACTAAGGCAAGGTAGCCAAGATAGTCTAAAAGTTAAAACTATTTAGATGGAATGTAGAATAAGGAGGTGGTGGTATACTTATAAGAGCACCACAAGGATGAATTCTTTAAATAATAAGTCATAAATTTGGAAAATACTGATCCTATAAACAAAGCATAATAAATATGAGTTATGTTCATTTACTCTCATTAGCGAGAAGAATAAACATATGAAAACAAAGAAGGAAAACACATATCTAAAATCTACCAACACAAGAATCTTTGTTGTAGAAATTAGTCTTCCTTTATTAAACTTTCAGAAAACACATATATCATAATGAGTTTTTGATTAAAAAAACAACCCTTCTTCATTCTAAAGAGCTTTTCTTTATATAAAAATGACAAACTCTTCAATATAAAAAATAATGGATGTCAACCTCTTCAACATATATATATATATATATATATATATATTATATATATTATATATATATATAAATATATTATATATATATATATATATATATATATATACACACACACACACACATACACATACACACACACACACAGCACACACACACACACACACACACACACACATATATATATAGCTTACTAAATCAAATTAATAAATGGGACATTAAGATCTGACCCCAAGTCGAATTGATGAGGTAGCTCTCCAACTGATTGGGTGTTTTTCTAAAAATAGAACAAATTAGTTTCGACGAATTCCTCAAAAATAGGCTTCAAATATTCATTTGAAACTGTCAATCCATGACGAATGTGAAAAGTATGAGAGAGTTTTTTTTGAACGGGTTAGTTCTCGACAAAAACCTCTTTTGGCTTTCAAACATTCATCACCAATTATTCAAAAATGAATTTTTAAAACAATGGCCGAACAATAAAAGATTGAATTGCAAAATCATGAAAAATAGGCTTCAAATAACCTTTCGAATATCTAAAAATGTTATACTTTTGTAAAAAATGAAAGAGATTTTTGTTACTGGGTCCATTTGTGACAAAAGCCTCTTTAGTTTCTTGAAAATTTGTTCCCATTTGTTTGGAAACTGCACTCGAAGTTACTCCATTACAAGAAAAAATGTCTAAAAAATAGAGTTTTTTCAAGAGAAAACAAAACATGCTTGGCATATTTTCCTTTTAGTTGCTAAGTTCAGGTTATTGTGTTTGAAATAGTAACTCTTCCATGAATCTTGGGCCAAATCCACAAAAATAGGATTCATTTATTTGTCAAGCACTCACTTGATCACACTTTCAAATTGGTGATGATAATCCAGGTTTCTCTGTTTTAAACCTATTTTTTACAAATCGGTGCTGGCACTAAAACAGTCAACATTGAAACACTGTTTTTTATAAATCAGTGATGACACTCCAATTTTTAGCGCTTTATAATTTATTAACTAAAATTGTGATAACACTTGGCATGTTGTATAGTGAGCTTGGTTTCGAGACATGTAGTTCTTAGTGATTGATATGTAGCACCGTGGGATATGGTATGAAATTGTTGATTTTGAGATTGGGAATATGACCAATAACTTTTTAATAAAAATAATTATAACAGTACTATGAACCTGAGACCACAAATATTCTAAAAAATTCAAACGATGACCCAATTTTTACTATTAAGCTTGAGAATTTAACGAGGAATTAAAATGGAACATTTCAAAAATTTTGGTAACATTTTAAAGGGGTCAAAATATGTTACCACATTGGCTCCAACTTTGGACTGTTTCCCCTTCTGGAATGCAGAGAAAAACATACCAAGTGTTTTTCAGTTGGGTTAATGGAGTCATAGTTGTGACATGTAATATGTAAATTACTATTTGTTAGTATCATTCATGTTCATCATCAAGCTATACCAAAAACAATCAACTTCTACAAGTAAAAATAAAGCATAACAACGCTTAAGCCATTGGGTTATGGTATCATTAGTCCACAATAAAAAATTTCCTTTATTCAATCTCTTGCAACTTATCCCACTCAATCCAAAAGAATCCACACTTTGTAAGTGAAACTGCTATACTCCAAATAATACTTGTCTGAATTGAAATAATAAATACCATCAATCTCTCAACACCATATTTCAAACCCAACTGTTGAAACTAAAATTCATATACTGCAGACTCACACTGATATAATGAACACACTCCTACTTCATTGAATTGAAATTCTACATTGTTAGATGTAGTCAGATTTCCAGTGCAACCAAGTGATGATTAGATTAACTAAGAGACCACCTTGCCAGCAACTAAAAAATTGAAAAATATTTACAATATGCAAATGAAATTCCATAAGAAACTAATACTTAAAACTAAACTTTGAAGAGTGCATCCTATATAAACTTTTGAGTTTTTTTCTTATTGTGGTGAAGAATAAAAATACATTGTTCATTACAGTGATTACTGAGAATTGAGGAAACACAACAATGAATGTACTTAACATATTGAACCCATGAAATTGCTAACTCAATGGAATCACCAGGTAAGCAAAGTGGAGCTTCCAGGTGAAATAAATGCAACTAACATTCAATGTCTAATCCTTGTTCACCACAAAAAAGTAGATCTAATCTTGATCGTCCTCTAGGGAAAAGTATATGTGTTACCATAGTCCCCGACAATGATTATAAATGTTGTATTTGTTTCTTGAAGGAAGTCTATTGATTGAGAAACTGCACCAAGAAACCAACTCAACTAAATTTAGGCTGAAGCTGGAACTTGAACTAGAGGGGGTTCTATCAACTTTAAAAGGATTTAATGTTGTTCACTATCACTAAACAACAACCTATGCAACACAATGGCTAGATCTAGGGGTTTTTGTATAGGGTGGTTTCTTAGGGTTTCAAATCCTTTCTTAACAAACAAAGCCTTCTCTTGTAGATGCCTTATCAAAGTGCTAACATTAAACATGACATAATAACATAACATAAAATGTTGTGATAGAAAAACGTAGGATAAATCAGATAATTAACATATCCTCCTTGAATATGTAATTATCTAATAAGATCATAAATGTATGGAAGAACCTCTATAATGAACATCAATACATCTATGTATACCATAGAAGCAACAATTTCATGATTTTTGTGTTATCAATTAAACAAATTGTTGAATCTTTTACTCAGCACACAACATAACTTTGCAGAGGGATGTCGAGGAGGCTGATATCTAACCTATCCCTTCTCTAATATCTATACTACCTCGAAAATATGTAGAAATAGATTATGAAATTAATGGAAACACTCACATAACAACAAATCTATCACAAGCCTAAGCCAAAAGCCTTTGATTAAAAGCATTTTAACAACAGACTGTACAAAAATTGCAAGTATTTATGGACTCAAAATCCAACCCTTTTACATTACATTTGATTGAATATATTCATACAATTTACAAATTGTATCTAATTTTTAGGAAACAAAGACTTTATAAAATAACTGAAACTAAAAATAATTTCAAATAATTGGCAAGAAAACTAAAGCTTCTTAAGTCCAATGTTGTCAAATATTGGGATTGGTTTTCTTGGTTGTCGTCTTATCTTATTTTATCTTAATGTTGATTCATTTCTTTCTCTCTACCATATTTCCATGATATATTTCATCCTCCGGCTAACCCCTTTGAGTGTTAATTTATCCTTTACATGCTCAGTCATTTGCATTCAAATCTAGAATTGACATTTTAGTTTTTTGTCTTGAATGATTAGAGATGGAGTCAAATCCCTTTGAAATGGAAATTCCAAAAAATATTGAATTTGATTTGATTTTCGCTGTTTTTTTGAAAGGCTTTGCCACCTATCATTGTTTTCTTATCCTTTGACTACTTATTTTTCTGCTAGGTGTCTTTTTGGATGATGATTCATCCCTTTAAATCTAGCATTTGACAATTGCTTGTTGATATTCTACCTACTAATTTGGAGTTGTTTGTAAAATCCCAATATATGGTCATAAAGTCCCTAAAAGTATCCATAAGAATCTTGCTTCTAGATGCCCCGCCTTCAAAGGTCATTTCCACCTATGCATTTTTCCTAATGTTGTCTTCAAATCATTTGAAACTATCAAGACTATATTGATGACCTCAAGGCTTTAAAATTAATGAACAAATAACTTGTAGCTATGATTTATCCATGTTTAATATAATATTGGGACATTTAACAAAGATTAGGACATTGTTGCATGTCCAAAACATCAATTTGTCAATATAATATTTTTCACATATTCATAATGCAATATATACTCCAGGTTAACGAATCTATTGTTGCAAGTAGTTACACCAGAGATATAGAATGTTAAGTGATACCACACAGTGTCCTGGGAATTACCGAGTCTTAGAAAATGATTATATTCTGTGGTTGAGAATTTGTTTCCATGCAGATCATGTCATTCTCCATGGTCTTACAGTTCAAAGCAACAACACATTGTTCATTGAGAGAAACAAGCAACAACATCAATTCCGTTACCACCATTAAATTTTGATATAGCTATGTACCCATCACCAACATATGAAAAAATCACATACTCCAAGTAAAAAACCCTCTTTCTCCCACAGTAGAAAAGTAGCCATGCATGGGTGACAAAAATTCCCAATTTCCATAGGTAGAATGAAGAACCTTGCATTTTTAACTATTGGCATTTAATTTCTAGTTGTCCTTTCATGATGACCACAAAACAGATAAATTTTCGCACCAACTCAAAGTTGGATCCCATCGATATCCAATGTTGTCAGATTGTAGACTCCGCATCCGTTCAACCTATCTCTTTTACCATATTTGACATTATTGGTTGTATTTTTCCATATAATAGGACATAAAAACATATTTCCCCATTCGCGATTTTCTAGTATTTTATGTGTTTCCGATTACAATGAAAAACTTATTTTCCAATGGATAGATATTTTGTATTTTAAGAATATGTTAAGTACTTTATTGTATGGTTTCTTCTCCTCTTTATTTTTAAATATTCTCAAAATGTGTCATCAACATAAACATGGGCATAATTACTGTATTCATGACTAATTATGATTCTGGTAATCTAACAAAACTTGGCGCATACGAATATGTCAAATAAGTTTAAAGGGTCAAGGATCTTGAATTCAATCCAGATCATGGAATGGAGGTGATATGCACTTACTGAGAATAAGTAGATAACCAAATACATTTTTTTCAAGAGTTCAATGGAATAAAAATAAATCCGAGACAGAAATAAGCCACTTTAGCTTGTTGCTTCGTAATATTTACCAAAAATGCTAATTTGGTTGTGAAAGTGCTATTCTACTCTATTTGGAATGATATGGAATAATTTATACATTTAATTTGGCCATTTTGAAATAACAATTCTCTCCATCAGTCTTTGTTTCTTTCTCTTCAAATTAAGCTGTTATCCCTGGTTTCCCTGCGTTTCCAATGTAATTGTTAAATGTTTCGAAGTTGTCATAAATGAGGAATGCGTGTCTAAATCATGCTATGAGTAAGTTGAAACCTAGAATATTCATGGAATCACCGTGTTAATGAAGTCATACGTGATCGAAATTCCAACCAATAATGTTAATGTTGCTTTCAACATTTTCATGACATGGATCAAAGAGCCTTTTCCCATGTACTATAATTTGACAATTTCATTTCGACTTTGTTGTTATACAATCATGCTTAATTTAGTATATATAGTTGTCTATGGTAGTCCTATGAGTGGATTATTCAGGGAAAGAAAGTTATAATTTGCAAAGGATTTTTTGAAAGAAAGTCAACTACAAGTGAAGGCTACACTTTAACAACAATCTCCAATAGAAAAGGAGTTGGAAAATTTAAAAGGGGTAGATGTTTATTTTATAATCAGCACATATCTCCACGGGGAAGCCCCCAATTTATTATTTAGTAGAATGTGTTACCATGATGACCAAGTAATAGGCATATTTATGGACGAATACATTGATCTACATCATAGACAACTTTCGTGACTGGGTTTAAAAGGGAGGAGCAACAATGTGATAGGGTAGATATGAGTTTATCTTTTTGCATAATATTTGTTCAAGCAGATTTGTTATCCAGTAAGGAATTAACATTTAAGAGGATATTATTGGCACTAGGTCACTAAGCGTATTCGTTATAGGAAGAGAAGTTAATTCAATTCTTTGGCCTAGTATTCTATGTAATATTGTCCAAGCTGATAATTAACTTAGTAGTCTATGTAATATTTCCCAAGTTGATAATTAGCTAGGTACAATCACTTCAGCCCCAAGTAAGGTCTTGAAACATTCCATTTAAGATTAATATTATACTTTATTTTTGATATTATGATCATAACTCACTTGCAATGATTTTCCACAATTTTTGTCTATGAATCTTGAAGTTGTTAATCTCAAATTGTATGTTAACACAAACTCATTTTACATTTGGAATATATCATAACAATTGAGAAAAAATATATCCAGAGGTCTCCTATCAATGGCTTGTACATGACAAGCTATAGTTGATGTTGACCTTTGTATTTTATCATCCCATTGAGGTTATGTAGATTGGATGAAATTGTGATTTAGGTTGGCCAACATAATTTTAAGAGTTATACACACATTTCCTCACACCTATTAAAGTTGCCCCAATCTCTAATGTTAAATGTTAAACAGTGGCCACATATGCAAACTTCTCAACAATATCAGGTTCTTACTACTCTATGTTAGGCACTCCCCAAAAATGTCTATGAGGTTCTTATATATGCGCTTATATAGTATACATTTCAACTTGTTTATGGATCATCAGATTGATCTTCGTACCCTCTAGACCTGAAATAGTTATGTAATGCATGCTCTTTGGGCCCTATAAATCTAGGAGACTCATAACATGTTGCCTAATAGATATCATGTTAAACGGACCGATAGTGTTTCTAAACAACTTGTGTTATTTGTAGGATCTCCTTTAGGTTACTAAGCACAATACATTGAAAACAAAGAACAATAAAAGGCATGTTTGCTTAAATAAAATGTGCTCTTTCAGATTATCCTAAATTAAGTCTTACAAATCAAGAGCATTGAATATAACTTGTAAAAGGTAAAGACTGAACCATTTAAGTTTCAAAGGTGAGCCCGTTGATACAAACAAAAACATTTACAATAAAATTTGTCATGAATAAAAGTTGGAAAAATGCCATCAATTGAGAAGGAAAAACAAGAAAAGGACCAAATGGTTGAAACATAAACATTTACTTCAATATAATGTCAGTTTGGTAAGTTCTCATTAACCTTGGGATAGAATAATCCTAAATTTCATGGAGGTCAACAACTATTTTTTCCGATTAGAATATTCTTTAAGTAATTGTCATATCCCGTTGACAATTATTTTATTTAGGGAAACTATTCATATTCTTGAACTACCTTTGTTTCAAACTACATCTCTGGAACCATGTAAATATGGACTTGTACCATTTTATAGAATGAGGTAATGCACAAATTAAAAGGAAAATGATGGTTTAAAGTCTTCTGCAGAAAAATGAATCCACACTAGGAAGCATAATGTGAATTCAAAACAAGGGCACATATAGAAACAACTAACCTTGTTTTTTTTTAACTTTACAAACTAGAAGATCAACTCAAATGTGTTTGTAGAGTATACTCCATCTTTGCATTAAAAACAAAGAGAATATAGGTGGTCTAGTAAATCATGTGTATTGATCCATTATCATAAGGAAAAAAGAGAAAAAATAGAGTCTGCACTTGAAAGAATCTCAAGAAGTGAAATATATACATAGTGCGTGCAAGTTTGAGGGATATTGGGAACAAAAGGTTGTTGTAGAGAGAAAGGTCTTGGGGATGATTAAATAATGGCTCTCAAAAGGAAGGATCGTCACATAATGCCAAAAGAGCATAGAATATGGGGCAAAGGGGGAAATGATCTAAGCTAAAGGAGATGAATACCTAGCTTATTGACCAATGAGATGGTTGAATAGAAGAGTTTTCATAGGTTGACTGAATCTAAATCCCTCTAAGTAATAGATCTAGAGATGAGTATGGGAAGGAAAACACATACATTGTATTGGCCTAGAAGGCATGTTGAGATTTAAAAAAAATAATTGTCGTAAATCTCAAGTTGCTTGTCTAGTGTGCACATTCATAAAGAATGGAGTATAGGAAGAGACTAAAATAAGTTGAATAAAATCTAGAAAAATTTGATCTCCACTTTCAGAATTTTCTTTTTAGTGTGCTTTATGTATTTGGGATTGTTAAAAGATGCATTTATAGAGGTGGTGGTGGAAGATATTCACACTATGGATTCTGGAAGAAATTTTGAATGTGAAAACAATGATGTAAATAATGAGAAAGGAAGAAACTACAAAGTTGCATACTCTTACAGATAATATATCAAACATAAATAAATGGGAATACCAAGGCTACATCTCTACCCTATGGAATTAATATGAAGAGATGATGAGTATAGAAACTGAATTGCATGAGATGAAAATTTTCAAAACATTCAGAAATGAGATGGATAGGCTATGAGAGAATTTGCGATGGAACTATTGATTAAACTAACTATATACAACATTAACCACTAGAATGCATAAACACACACAAATCTCCCAAAGATTTGCAATTATTTATTCTTAATAGTAGACATGTTTTGTGCAATACAAGCCTTGGATTTGTCCTTTGTTTTGTGGTTTCAGGATGCATTTTACCTACTTTGGATTCACAAATCCAAAGTTTCATTCTTATGTTTAATTTTTTTTCAATATTGGTAGCATATGAATGTGCTACACCAAGAAATGCGATGTTCAGGAACTCCATTTGTTCTAGAATGAATTTTTGCAAACAACCCCAACGCTTGAGCATGATATGTTTCTCGGAGTAATTGATACCTAGATTTGTGCGTAGAGTATTAAACATATTTGTGAACTCATGCAAATCTTGGTACTTTTGTTATCATAGTGTGGTCCATTATATGTATTTGTCCTCATAGCTCCACAAAGGATAATATTGTTTCTTGGCAATATCTCATAAAGAGTTCCAAATGGGTACAACTATGAATAGAGAGGGTTCCTCAAATATTTCCTCACAATACATTTCCCATGACTCCTTGACATGGGGAGCGACCTTAGGTAGTGAAAAAGTAATCTCCTCCCTCGAGGAGAAACTATGGACTGAAAAATAATCCTCCAACAGATTCAGCCATTATTCTATGACATTTTCATCTATTTAACATTTGAATATAGGGATATTGAAGTTCACTTGTACCTTGAAGGTTGCACCACCTCCAAAGTGACAAATTGATGAAGATGTGTCATGGGTGTGCATCCACCAAAGGATTCAGGCAAAGTTGTCCATCATCTCATTCCTTACTACTCTAGGCCTTCTTCGAGCAACATTTTGATAGGATCTCTTTCTCCCTCGTCTTTCTTTTCTTCCAGCATGGGAGGTCATCAATGATGGTGGGAATCGTCTTGTAAGGTTTCAACTAGATCAAGTCCAAACTCCTTATACCTCGACCTTGTTGGTGACATGCACAGAAAAAAAGAGAAGGAGTAGACAACACTAATACCACTAATCTAGTCTTATGCAGGAATGAAAAGAAATACATATATAAATAGAAAGAAAGGGATACATTGAAAAAAGAAGTTTAATTCATTAATAAAAAAATATTGAAAATTGTTATGTGCATAACGGAAATAAATTAGTTCAGGCAATGGTAATTTATCTATGAGAAGAGATGTGTCGGCTATGTTACAATGAGGTTTGGAGGCCTTTCTATCATAAAGAAACAATGTGAAACCCTAAACATCCACAAACCTAACCCTAGGAGATGAAGCACCAAAAGCTTGAGTGCACCAATGGGTTTAGTTGGAAAATCAACTTCTCGAGATTGTGCCTCTGATATATGATCCACGTTTTACTATCATAATACCTCATTTTGAAGATCTCCATGAGGAGGGTAGAAAAATTCTACTTCATAGGAATTGAACCTTTTTTTATCTCTTTTTTTGTTTCCCAAAAATGTCTTTTAGGCCCTTAGAATGGCTCCAAAAGTTTAGGACCCATAAAGATTCCAAAAATAGTAATTTGTGCTACAATTTAGGAAACTGAAAGAAACAATTGTGGGGGTCCAAGTGGAATAGGTGGGTGGCCCCCAATATCCACCTTGATCTATCCTACCCCCTTAGGAAGCAATGATCCTCATTTCATTAAGTGCCTCCATGAGACGAGGAAACTTATTATGAACTTGGTCCATTATGAGCCACTTTCCTTGGTGCAAGAGTTGGTTAGCTTTGACAAACTGATATATTTGGATCTTCTATTTTTGAGTGGTTTTGATATGTGTGTCAATAATTCGATAATTTGTGGCTTGTTCCATGTAGTTTGGGTTGAGCTCTGTTTGTGTAAGTTTTCTGCAATGTATGATGTGTCCAGCCATGGTGGAATGTATGGCCAAATGCAGTACAAATTGAACACTAGGTGCAGGCCAGGGCATGGAGTGTTATCACCCATAACCTTGGTGGTGGTGTAAGGACCATAATAGAGTTTTCAGATCTTATGATGGGATCTGATAAGACGTTCTTTCTGCAAATGCAATCAAACTCTGTCACCCACTTGAAATTTATGTGGCACCTGATGTTGATCATGTTGTTTCATGTAATTTGCATTACACTTCTCCAAGATGTCATGGGCCTACTAGCGGATGTGCTAGATGCGTTCAATAACCCTCGTTTCTTTATTAACCTCAGAATTTACATGTGTCAATTTTATATGTGTAGCTTCATGAGGCATGGCAACGTCAATAGAATACAATGATGGAAATCCCAAACTCATTTGAAAGGGAATGTGACTTGTCGAACTATGAAGAGCTATGTTATAGTTGTGTTGTACATAGGTAAGGCTATCATCCTAGGTTTTTGGATGCTTGGATTTGTACATGGGTGGTATGTGCACTATCATCCTGTTGACGACCTTGATTTGGCCACCAGTCTGGTGATGGAATGCAATCAACTTGGTGAGATCGGTGTCTAGTAGTGTCCATGGATTCAACCAGAATGTTCTTAAGGACCTGGTATCACGATCTGATATAATGTTTTGCATAATCCCAAAATGTAACCACACTCATTGAAATAAGAGTTTGGTAGTGTCCTCTCTTGTGATACTCTTCTTGCAAGCAACCAATATAGGCATCTTAGAAAAAGTTTCCAAAACCACAAATACAAAGTCATTACCATGCTTTGTAGAAGGGAGGCCAGACAATAGTTCATGGATATTGCTTCTCAGTGTTTGGTAGGAGTAGGTGGTGGAGTGTACAGGCCTTGCTTCTTTATGGTTGGCTTGACGATCACATAGATAGTGCATGATCTGATATATTTTCCACCATCATATTGGAGTTTTGGCCAATAAAAATACTTTTTCTAGTACGACCATAGTTTTCTATACATTGAAATGTCTCATTACCTGTCTATATTCTTCCTCCAAAAGTAGGTTGGCATGCTCGCTTGAAGGCACACAAAGGTGGCCCAGGAAGCATAATAATGCATTGTTGAGTTAGAAATTTGGATTTTTATTTCGATCCACTACCATTTGGTATGTGGTTCCAAAATTTGGATCATTTTTGTACATTTGCAACCATCCAAAGGTCTCATGGCTATAAGGGTTGACAACGGTAGTCAATGATGCAACTGGGGGCCAACTGAAGTAATCTGTAACATGGTTAGTGCTTCCCGTTTGGTATTTAATTTTCAAGTTGAATTGTTGCATATATGTAGACCAATTCTAATGGAAAATTTTCTACAACTTCCCTTGTATTTGTATAAAACTGAAGAGATCAGTAATCCATGTCGATGATTGTCTCCTTCCCAGAGTGTAGTGTTTTCATTTATGGAAATCTTGCACTATAGAATACATATCTTTATCATAGGTGGGATACTTCTAAATTGTATAAGAAAGTGTGTCACTATGATAGGCCACTGGATGCATGTGTTAGGTGATGATTGTACCAATAGCATAGTCAAAGGCATCTGTGTCAATTTCAAATGGATCTTTCAGGTCTAGCAATGTTAGTGCAAGTGCAAAGGAGAGATGGTGCCCCAATTTATCAAACACCTTATGTTAGGGCTCAAACTAGTAAAACTTTTCTTTTTCTCCACCCTTTGTAATCTAACCCAAAGGCTAATTGATATGGGAGAGTACCAACATGAACCTCCTATAGGAATTGTTAAGGCCCAAACATTTGGGAATCTCTGTGAGAGTGGTCAAGGATGGTCAATCCCAAATGAATTGGATCTTAGTTGGATCCACATGCACACCCTCCTCATCTATGATGTAACCAATATATTTGACTTGGGTCATGCCAAAGGTGCATTTCTCCAAGTTGGCACATAGTTTGTGTTGTCGGAGGTTTGAAGGACTTATTAAATGTGTTGCAAGTGATCTTCCCAACTCTTGCTAAAGATGAAGATGTCATCTAGATAAACAACCAAAAACAAGTTGGTGAAGTGCCACAATATGTCATCCGTCAACCTCATAAAAGTAGCATGGGAAATTTTCAACCCGAAAGGATGACAAAGCATTGAAAAAGGCTTTCCTTTGATTTGAAGGCTATCTTCCATACATTTGTGGGTTCCATTGGAACTTGGTGATAGCCAGACTTTAAATCAGTCTTGCTAGTCCATAAGGTCATCAATCCATGGGATTGGATAATAAATCCAGATCCCTCAAGTCCCATCCTTCTTCTGTATAAGTACAATCAAGCTCCCACAAGATGAGGAACTTGGGTGGATGTGCCCTTATTTCAACAACTCCTAGATCTACTACTTGATCTTTTCATTTTCTAGAATGGAGCAGTGGTATATCGACCCATTGGGTCGAGGTTATTTGTGAGTCATATCGATTAAATTCTTTGTCTTATAGTGCAAGGGAACCCCTCTGGGCGAGGAGAATATTTCCCTATATTCTTCCATGATCTTATCCACATGTTTCTGTTGTGTGGAGGAACCCTTCCCCGTGCCCATGGATGTGGCCATGATCTTCCCCTTTCTTTGAGAGTGAATCAATAAAAAAAATAAAAAAATTCCCCACTATCAAAGATGACCTTATTGTATTTCTTAGTAGAGATCAAAGAGATGGTAGTAAGCGGGGTTACCTATAGTATCCTTAATAACTTATTACCCAAACATGACATTTCCAAAAGTATGGTTGGTCTAATAATACATCACAAAATTTAAGAGGAACGTCACATGGTACCTTATCATTGAAGTGTTTGATGTTGTAGGGAAGGTGACATTGTTGGCTAACGCAGAGATCTCGTCCTTGGTGTAGTCATCTTATGGTGTATTATTATGGGTGTGGTGTGGTTGGAAGACACAACTACTCAATGATTGCTTCTAATATGAGGTTTTTTTGGCTCCCACTATTGAAAATGAACTATAATGGTAACTCATTCACCCACATCTCTGAGTGGAAGAGATGCCCCCCTTCCTCCAGTATTTAGGCTCAATATTTTGGACCTTGGTGGTGGCAAAAATGGCACTACTATATGGATCAATAATCTACTTCTCTTTGTCATTCCCTTTGCTAGGTTTTGACTCCAAGTCAGAACATGCATCTGACTCCAAAGCCTTCAACTCAGACACTATAACTACTTGGCACAACACTCACTTTTGTTGTGAGTAGGGCTCTTGTGGAACTCACACCACTTCGTTATGTGTTTCTTCATATTTGTGGTGTTTTTATTTGCTTGTGGATTCAATTGGTTGTCATAGGTCACCCACCTTGACTTTGTCCTTCATTTTGTGGTTTGCGGGTGTCTTTTCCCTTCTTTGATTCACATATTGAAATTATTTGTATGATGCAACAAGCGAGGAGATATCCAAGAACTCCATTTCTTCCTGAATGTATTTGTGCAGACAACCGTGGTACTTGAGCACTAGATGTCGCTCAAAGTCTTTGATACCCAACTTTGTACATATGAAAAATATTTGTGAACTCATGTAAATCATAGTTCCTTTTTTGCTGTAGTGTGGTCAATTATATTTATTTTTCCTCGTTCCAACCCACAAGGTATATTGTTCCTTGACAATGTCTCAGAAAGAGTTCCAAGTGGTTTCATCTCTTAACAGAGAGGGATCCTCGGCCCTTTTATCACAGTAAGTTTCCCACCAGTTGTTGACATGTTGAGTGGCCTTGAGTAGTGAAAATTCAATCTTCTCCCTATTGGAGAAACTATAGACTGAAAAATAATCCTTTAGCATATCCAATAGTTTATCTACAACATTTGCATATTTTTTACCTTCGAATATAAGGATATCAAATTTCATTTGTACCTTGAAGAGGGAGGTGCCTCTGAAGTGACACTTGGATGAATATGCATTGTCGATGGGAATTTATTAAAGTATTTGAGCAAAGTTGTCCATCGTATAACTCCTTTGCCACTCAATGGCTTCTTCAAGGAACACACTGATAGGATCTCTTGCTCCCTCGTCTTTCTTTTCTTTCGCTATGGGATGTCGTCAGTGTCGGTAGGGGAGGTGTTAAAAGGGTTAAATTAGTTCAAGTCCCAACTCCTTATACCCTGACCTCATTGGGGACATACACAGAAAAAGAGTAGACCACTTTGATACCAATGATCCAGATTTATGCAAGAATGAAATGAAATACATCTATAAATAGAAACATAGAGCTAAAATGAAAATTGAACTTTAATTCATTAATAACAAAGTATTGAAACATGTTACATCCATAATTGAAATAAAATAGTTTGTTCGATGGTAGCTTATCTCTAAGAAAAGTTGTGTTTGCTACATTCTTTTTGAGGAAAGCCTAAACATCGAAAAATTTAACGATACGAGATTATGTTCCAAAATCGTGTGGGCCCCAATGGGGTTAGCTGGAATGTAACCTTCCCCGTTTTGTAACTTTGGCATACAATCTTTGTTTTACTATCATAATACCTATTTTTTCAAAAAAGCATCATAACTTTCAGTCTCTCTATTTTCCCAAAAAACGTCTTTTACGCCCTGAAAATGGCTTCAGTAGTCCAGGACTTGATAAACAACCCAAAATTGTAAGTTTTACTACAGTTAAGGAAACTGAAAGAAACTATGGTGGGGTTCTAGCTCTAGCAACTAATATATTCTTATCTAAACTTCTTCCTTATCTATCATGAAGTATTTTTCCTCTTCGAGTAACTTAATGAAAAATACACCTTCAAACCCCTTACAATGCCCATGAGACTAGGATGGGATGAGTACATGGGGTGCCAATCGATGTCATACTTTTTTTGAAATGGTACAACTATACACGCCCATAAGAGATTATTAGCATAATTTAAGCATAGATTCCTAATACTCTTGTCCCAAATATCAGGATAGGGAATTAGACCAAATGGAAAATAAATGAGAAAATGAAAAATAAACCATCTCAAAGGATTTTGATTCTTCCAATGAATTCCCAATTTAAGCGCTATTTGACCTGCCTCATGATCGTGTTTTTCATTGATTCTTTTGCAGATCATGTATCCTGGCATTGACTTTTGGGATAAGTCAACAGCTTGTCATATGGGACATAGTTTTGATGATCTATCTCTGAGACAAAAGAAGAATAAACACAATTTTAGTTGAGAAGTGTTGAATAAACTCAAATATATGTGAAGAAAAATTCCCTCATTTACTTGATATTAAATTCTAACCAAAGGTTGTAATAATCATGGATGGTGGAGGAAGTATAGTATAGAATGGACTGTAAGGGTAGTCTTTAACGTTGCGCTTGATATGATGGTGAGGGGATGATTTCCAATCCCATTTACACTTTGTTTAAACTTCCATGCGTTGAAGCCTCCACCTATGGCGGCTGTCGCTTGCCACCTTACAAGAATAATGGAGAAAATGTGACTGGAGCCACACATTCAATTCTTTTGTTTTAACCTAAGACAACATGTTAACATGAGTTAACATGGAATGTATTTTTTCCTTTTGTCTTAACCTTTTCAAGGAATCCTAATTGATAAATTATGGGAGAAATAAACCATAAGGTAACTCTATCAGAAGTAGAACCTGAACTTTTTATTGATGCCATTTCATTTTGATATCAATATTGATTTATGACATTAAAAAAAGTTATCAATAGTGCATAAACAACAACATATATTATATTGTATACGTTAACGCATCTCCACATTATATGTCAACAAATAATTGTGGAAGTATGAGAAACACAAAATTAATAAGACCAACCATTTGTATTCATAACAATCGAAGTCAAACACCATGTTTACAGTGGTGGTCGAACCACTAACCCTACACACATAAACATAAAGCAAACCCGAATCATCAAAGCGTAGAAGAAATAGGAAAAAGAAACGGATCCCAGTGGGCATCGAGCTCTTCAACAATGACTAGGAAAACCTACCAAGCTCCTATTTCCTTGCATTGTTCCTCAAGGAATTAGCCCCCTATTAATTAAGGAAATCCTCATCCTGAATTGTGCAATCCCTATAGGTGCTTCTCTGACTGCAAGCACCACCAATACAACTTGGAAAATTATACAACTAATAGTACACCACCCTTGAACTCCAATCTTAATTAGGTAACATGGATTTCATGCATGCATGAGAAAATTATGGTTGATTCATGAATTACCTGGTTGAACATTTGAAGTTGTACCCACTGCTAGACCTCCTACTAGTTCCTCCAATAGTTGGAACTAGAAATTTAACTTAATTAAATTCAATTAATTAATTACAACCCAAAATGAATTCAACGAAGGATCCTATAAAGTAGGATACACTCTACATTACTCAAGTTAGACCCTCAACTCGAATTAGCTAAACAAACTAAGTCGAATTAACTTATTCAACTTGTACAAGTTGTCTTGTGATGTGGAATTAAAAATTTTCTCGTAATTTAATTCAAGGGAAAATTAAATTAGGATTTTCTTGTTGCATTTTCAACACTGCCTCTCAACAAGAAAGAGATTATCAGATACCCCAATCCCGCCTCTTTGGAAATCAAATTTACCTCTTGACAGTTCGTTAGTCAAGATGTTTGGATCATGTTCCTCTGTATGAATATACTTCAACAACATGGTTCTCCTCTACACACAATCTGCTAGATGGTGGTACCAAATGTCGATATGTTTGGTCTGATCATGAAAAAATAGATTCTCGTAGATTTTGTTACAACTTTGATTGTTAGAGTAAATCACAATAGGATCCATCTACTGACCAAATAACCCAACAATGATTTTCCTCATCCAGATAGCCTTACAAGCTACTTGACTAGAAGGCATGTACTATTATTTTGCTGAATTGAGTACAACTAATATATGCTTTCTACTGTACCAAGAAACTGATGTTGACCTAATATTGAGGATTTCCCCTAATGTTCTCTTCCTTTCTGATGGACTCCCTGCCCAATATTCATGTGTGAAGCCTTGAATATTCACTCACTATGTTTGGTTGTACTAAATACCAAATTGAGGGTGTCTCTCAGGTAGTTTATGTTAAGAAACAAGCTCACAAAAAGATAGAAAAGAAATATCAACGCCCTAGAAATCAACCTCTTCGAGGGGGAAACCTCCTTTACCTTACACAAATGAACAATTCTTGGATGATACAAATGACAAGGCCTCCTTTATATATATAGGAGTCTAAGGGGTCATAATATAATCAAAGCTGGCGTAACAATAATAACATAAGACCACAAAAATAACAATAGTGGTCTTCTATCGGGCACAATAATAACAATATGGGGACTACATGGGCACAACAATATAATAAGGGGGTTTCACTAATAACAATAAAGGGTTAAACTAGTATTATAGAGACCTAACGTGCCCCTCTCCTTCAAAAAGTATTGTCCTCAATGGTTGCATAGTTCTGGATGCTTTTGTATAAAATTCTCATCCTCCCATGTGGAATATTCAGTGGGTAAGTTCTTCCCCATGATGAGATACTCTAAAATTGATCAATTTCGTAGTTGTCAAGTTCTTGTTTCCGTGATTGCTTCAGGGCCCAATATAATTTTTCCTTCCTCATTAAGTTCTGACAATATTGTTTGAATTGGGATCTTGTCACCTATAACCTTATTTAAGCATGAAACATGGAAAACTGGGGGCACTCGGGAAGATGTAAGAAGCTCGAATTTGTATGCCATAACACCAATCTTTTGTAGCACATTGTAAGGACCATAGTACTTTGGTTATAAATTATTATCCTTCTTAGCTTTCTTAAGGGACATTTGTTTGTATGGTTGTATTCATAAAAATATCCAGTCACCTATATCAAAACTTCTTTCAGTGTGATGTTGATCTACCTATTGTTTCATTCGATTGTGTGCGAAAGTGAGCTTCTCCTTTTTCTTCCTAACATGTCCTTCTATCTTAAGAGCTTTAGGAGTGGTAGTTCCTGCCAATGCATTATAAGGTATGGTCAGATTCATTTCTTCTTTCTCTAGGGTTGGTTCCTAGTGTATATCCTCTTCTTTTGACGTTTCATAATCCTTTTCTTCCTCCTTTTCACAGTCAATGTAAAATAATTTCTTCTCAGCAAACTTATTACCTTTAGGATATTTTCTATCACAACTATAACAAAGGTCATTTTCTCCTTTTTCTTCCAATTGTTGTGGTGTCAACCTTGTAAATTGTGGAAGGCTAGGAGAAACAACACTTCCATTTTTGTAATTGTGAGTGGTAGGATTTCTTGTCGCAATAATTTTCTTTCCATTTTTCTTGCCAACCTGAATGCCTTCTCCAATGAATGAGGTTCCCAAAGGCAAACCTCATGCTGGATATTATTCTTTAAAGTCCCTATGAACACATTAATTTTTAGGCCCCTATACTACTAGTGTAACCCTTTATTGTTATTAGCACAAGCCCCTTACTATATTGTTGTAGCCATGCAGTCTCCATATTGTTATTATTATTCCCCATAAAAGCCCACTATTGTTATTATTGTGCCATTACATTATTATTGTTATGTTGGCTTTGACTATATTATGACCCCTTAGACTCCTATATATAGAAAGGAGGTCTTGTCATTTGTATCATCCAAGAATTGTTCATTTGTGTAATGTAAAGGAGGTTGCCCCCTCGAAGAGGCTTCTTTCTAAGGCATTCATCTATATTTTCTATCTTTTTGTGGTCATAACATTTGGAAAGAGGACTACTGCAGGTCATGATTGCAGAACTAGAAGATTCGAAATTACAAAGTTATAGTCGTTTCAAGATCGAGCTCCTAAAATCAAGAAAAATCAAGATGAGGAAATTTGATGGCAAGGATCCGGTAAATTGGATACTACAGATGGAGAAATATTTTGATCTACATGGCATACCACTGTTACAAAAGGTACATATTGCATCTTCATATTTAGAACATGATCAATTTTTATGGTATAAAGGGCTTTGTTCTCATAAACCACTTGTTACGTGGTCAAATTTCACGGAGGAAATGATAGCACATTATGAAGATACAAAAAGAAAAACCTTCTTTAGCCAATTGATAAATCTCAAACAAAAGTGTTCAATGGTAGAGCACAATGAGGACTTTCAAAAATTGAATATAAGGGTAAACGATATTCCAGAGAAGCAAAGGATTGATGCCTTCATAGGTACTTTAAAGGATAACATTAAACATGAGGCTCATCTTTGGGAACCTAATTCATTACAAAAGGCATTCAGGTGGGAAAGACAAATTGAAAGCGATGTTATGGAAACAAGGAATCACACCACTCGCAACTATAATTATGGAAGTGTTTCTTCTCCTAGCCTTCCAGAACCTGCAAGGATTACACCACAACAATTGGAAGAAAAAAGATAAAAAGGGTTGCGTTACAACTGTGATAGCAAATGCACTACAAGTCATAAGTGTGTTGTGAAGAAATTATTTTACATAGATTATGAAGAAGAGGAAGAAAAGGATCAAGAAACATCAAAAGAAGAGTATATACACCAGGAACCAACCCCAAAGAAAGAAGAAATGAATTCGACCATATCTTGTAAAGCATTTGAAAGAATTACGACTCCTCAAACTCTCAAGATAGAAGGACATATCAAGAAGAAAAAGGTTCAAAAAGTGAAAGATCACATCAACAAAGAAGAAATGAATCCAACCATTTCTTGTAATGCATTGGCTGGAATTACCACTCCTCAAACTATCAAGATAGAAGGACATATCAAAAAGAAAAATGTTCAAGAAGTGAAAGATCACATCAAGCATCAAGAAATGACTCTAAACATATCTTGTAAAGAATTGGAAGAAATTACCACTCCTCAAACTCTCAAGATAGAAGGATATATCAAGAACAAAAAGGTTCAAGCAGTGAAAGATCACATTGATCATCAACAACAAGTTCTCCAACTTTTAAAGGATAATGCCACTTTGGTGCAAAATAAAATGAAACAACAGGTATATTGACATCACAGTGAAAAATGTTTGGTTGTAGGTGATTGGGTATTTTTACGACTACATCTCAAGCAAGCTATTTATGAGAAGGAAATGTTGGCAATACTACATGCACTTAAAAAACAGAGACCTTACCCAATGGGAAGACACTTTAAGGTAAAAGTGGATCATGATAGTCTTAAATACTTTTTAGAACAAATATTATCTTTAGAAGAACAGAAAAAATGGGTCACAAATATGTTGGGTTATGACTTTGACATCATCTATAGAAAAGGGAAGAGAATTTTTGTTGCAGATGCACTCTCAAGAAAGCATGTGGATGTGGAAGCATTCTTTTATCCTATTTCTATTATCCAATCAGATTGGATAAACGAAGCAAGGGATGAATGGAAGAAGGACGAAGAATGTGGCCACTCATTCAAAAGTTGTAGAAGACCCCAATTCAAACAATATTGGCAGAACTTGAAGAGGATGGAAAAATCATATTGGAACCTGGAGGAGCCACAGAAACAAGAACCCTATAGCTACGAAATCGATCAATTTTAGAGTATCTCATCAAATGGAAGAACTTACCCACTAAATATTCCACATGGGAGGAAAAAGAATTTTATACAAAAGCATCAAGAACTACTCAAGCGTTGAGGACAACACTTTTTGAAGGAGAGGGGCATGTTAGGCCCCTATACGACTAGTGTAAACCCTTATTTTTATTAGTACAACCCCCTTATTATATTGTTGTACCCATGTAGTCCCCATAGTGTTATTATTGTGCCCCATAGAAGCCCACTATTGTTATTTTTATGCCATTAAATTATTATTATTATGTCGGCTCTGATTATATTATGACCCCTTAGACTCCTATATATAGAAAGGAGGTCTTGTTATTTGTACCATCCAAGACTTGTTCATTTGTGTAATGTAAAGGAGGTTGCTCCCTCGAAGAGATTTATTTCTAAGGCATTGATATATCTTTTCTATCTTTTTGTGAGCTAGTTTCATAACATCAATACTATGCTTCTCTAGAATATCTTTTACCCTTGTATTTAATTTTTTGAAGCCCTCAATATGCTCCATCATTAAACCTTTTTGTCTGAGATTTACCAATTGGCTAAAAAAGGTGTTTCTCTTTCTATTCTCATAACATGCTACCATTTCATCCATGAAAATTGACCAGGTTACAAGTGGTTTATGAGAAAAAACCCCTTTATACCATAAACATTGATTCGTTTCTAAATATAAAGATGCAATACGTACCTTTTCTAATAGTTGCAGATCATATAGATCAAAATATTTCTCCATTTTTAGTATCCATGTTATGGGATCCTTGCCATCAAACTTCCTCATATCAATCTTTGGAATATGGTGGGTCTTCAATCCAATGTTAGATTCTATGAAATCATGACTAACATATTTGTTTTTTCATCATGAGTTTCCTCTACTACCTTTTCGTCATTAGAAGTCTTTTCTTGTAGCAGTTTTTCCCCAACTCCCTTCAAACCTTCCATGTCTTTTTTAAAATCTTCTTTGCCTTTCTTCAAATCTACTTCCATGGCACATATAAAACTATTTATCTTATCTTCGATCGCATTCTTCAAGTCATCTATCTAATGTTTCTTACTAAGTGTTGCTATTTTCTTGATTCAAGTCATTATTTTTCCTACTTTTAGGATCCCGATCTTGAATCTGTTATATCTCTAAAATTTCAGATCTCCAAGGTCTATCATTATAACCTACAGTATCCCTTTGCATCCTCTTTGTAATGCCACTAGTCTAATCAATATTGGATTCTTCAATAAAGAGTTACACCAAATCTCCTACAATCACCAGATTATAGACTACCTCAAGAGAGAGAACTTGTATGACCTTCCACGTAACATTGCTTTGACCTTAGGACCTAGAACCAATACAAAGAAAAACATAGGCCATCCTCTTTCTTTGATTTCATACGAAATTTAAATCCGATGCTGAGGAAAAATGTTATGATGATTTTTCTGAGGTCAACTGTTTGAGATATAATTCGGGATATTGTAAAATCCCTAATTTCCTTAGACCATATGTCCGAAAATATAGTGAGAAAAGATCTGAAATTTGGACCTGAGGTTCCAAGCAATTTCATATCAACTGGGTTTTTCTTTTAGCTTCTTAAACGTCGGAGAAACAAAGTTATAGCGAAAATGCCAAGATGAGCGATTTGGAGTAGTGGAATCCTAGAATCCAAAGCTCTCATACCAAATGTTAAGAAACTAGCTGACAAAAAGATATAAAAGAAAGATCAATGCCTTAGAAATCCGCCTCTTCAAGTAGGCAACCTCTTTTACATTACACAAATGAAAAATTCTTGGATGATACAAACGACATGACCTTCTTTCTATATATAGGAGTTTAAGGGGACATAATATAATCAGAGCCGACATAACAATAATAATATAAGGGCACAACAATAACAATAGTGGGCTTCTATGGGGCACAATAATAACAATATGGGGACAACATGGGAACAACAATATAATAAGGGGGTTCCGCTAATAATAATAAGGGGTTACACTAGTAGTATAGAGACCTAACATTTTAACACATGTTTAGCTAACTTCCAATATATTTTTGTTGGCTTAACCATTTCTTGTCTAAGCTGGTTAATTGCAAAACAAATGCTTGGTCATGTGTTCATCAAATATATGAGTGAACCCAAAAGCTGCCGGTAAATGGTAACATCTATCACTTTGCTTGAAATAGAATCTTCCTTCCTTTGATTCCTTCCTAGAGGAGTCCCAAAGGGTTTGCATCTCTCCATGTGGAACTTCTCTAGTATCTCGTTGGCATACTTTCCCTACGAGACAAATAGTTCCCCATATCCTTACCATACTTCCATAGCAAGGAAATAATGCATGAGTCGTAGGCCCTTAATCTCAAATTCTCTTGCAATATCCTCTTTGTAATGTTTGAGCAACCTCTCATCATCTGTTATAATTAAATCATTGACATATAATACTATAATCAATAATTTATCTTCAACCACAATATGGTAAAGGTTTGCATCTTTTTCACTTTTGGTGAAGCCCTACCCGATTTAATAGTTTTCAATCTTGATGTATCAAACATGAGGTGCTTATTTCAATCCATACAATGCTCAGTTGAGTTTGCACACATGCGATTCTCTATTGAAGGTCTCAAATCCTTCCAATTGCTCTATGTACACCTCTTCCTCTGTCACTACATTGAGGAAGGTTGTCTTCATATCCATATGATGTATCTTCCATCCCATCTGTGTTGAAAGTGCTAGAATATATCTGATTGAAGGGTACCTTCCTACTGGAGCAATGGTTTCCTCATAATCAATTCCTTCCACCACAGAGAACCCCTTGGCAACAAATTAGGCCTTGTTTTTCTCGACACTCCCATCTGCTACTTGCTTCACCTTGTAGATCCACCTAGAACCTACCACTGATTTTTCCTCTGGCCTTTCGACAACTTCCCAAGCACTATTCTTGGTAATGGAGTCATAGTCCTCTACCATGGAATCAACCCACACTGGTCTTTTCATTGCTTCCTCAAACCAGGATGGCTCAACCTCTACACTCTCGCTCATGAGAGCCATGTAGGTAGTGTAGAAATCTCATGACCTCCTCTACATGCATTGTGATGTGGGTCCTCTGACATTCTCTCTAGCATCATGCATCATTTTGTCAAGTTCTCAAGTGCGTTGATTTCCATCTCTGGATGTCTCTGCATGAGTGGGTGCTTCCACAATTTTCTTCTCTGCTTGTGGCTACTCCAATACGTCCTAAGGTTCTTCCTTTGGAGCTAAATGATCCTCATTTGCATTTAAGTAGAGCTCCTTCTCAAGGGAACATATCATGGCCTTCTCTTCATCAAACTTCGCATATCTACGAACAATTGTCATCCTATGAGATGGAAGGTACACCTAATAGTTATGAGGTGTATCAATGTACCCCAAAAATACTATCGTCTCTAGATTTTTCCTTGCAGCCATGGTAACATGATAGTAAAATGATGAACGAAAGACGCTGATGTGTGACACCTAATTTCTTCCGTGAAAATGTGTTTATTTTTGATGAAGAATATCTATCAATTAAGTGAGAATTCATTTACAAATATCACATAATACATGCGCTTGACCGTGGAAGATTTTCCTATTGCATTTTCAATAAATCCATTTGGACAGTAAACCTGTTGACGCCGAATATCACATCCCTTCTGGCTACGGGCAATACCTTGCGCCGAACGATGGCCATAAGAGTCCTGGGAAACTTCATCCCATGATTGAGCTCACTCATGTGGAGAATAGATGTATCCGCTTTCATAAACTTGTAGTTATACGCGAGGGCTAGTATAAAATCCCCCATTATGCCCACAAATCGTTGTGATGGCGGGCACGCTGAGCCTCATGAATTAGGCTAGCAGGTTTTTGTACTTGATCCTGATTATGCTCGAGTGGGCATATGCGTTCGAAGATATCCATTGAATATCAAGGCCATTTGAAAAGTATCTGCCCTAATTGGTGGTCACAAGGGCCCCTTCGTCTTGGGAATCTTTGACCACTTTCAAAGCGGTGATAATGGGATCGATGGCGGAGGGATTGAACATGTGATCTCCATCTCCCGACACGGTGAGGATGTACGTCCTTCCTCCTTGCACATCACGTGCTTGGAGCGCGCTTTTATCTTTTGTCTTGACCTAAGACTAACTCATCCGTCTTTTTGCGTTTGTTCCTTTTGTCTTAACCTAAGAGAACTAAAAGGTTAACATAAGGGTTTAAGACCAAATCATTTTTTCATCTTAAATAAACGTCCTAAAAACTAAAAACCCCTCTTGTATAGTACTGTTTAGTGTTTGATGACGTTTAGTACTTTTTAAAAATTATTTTAGACTTTTCTATAAAGGTTTAATCTCTTCTTTTCGACCCATGCAAGTGTAAATTGGCATCTTCCATATAGGTTTAGATTTGATTCCTAAATTTGAAGCTCAACTCAACTCAGCATATCCATCAATTTGACTTTGATTCTTAGTTGTTTGATTTGAAATATAATCTCCACCCACTCAGTATATACATCAATTAGAATTTGATTCATAGTTGCTTGTTTTGAAATATAATCTTCACCAAGATAAAGTAAGAGGGAAAAAGCTTACAACACTGTCAGTTTTCAGCAACATTGTTGTTTGACGATAGGTTTGCTACGTTGGATCATTATAGATTTCAATACACCATAATATTGATAGTTTAGTTTATCATGTTCTATTTTAAGATATTCACCATAGATACGAACACGAATATCCGTGTAGACTTCTACCAACACCGCTTTTCTGCATAGCTGAAACCCTCCTAAGTGGGGCGCCGATCTTGGCCTTCCTGCAAGAATAATGGATGGGTGGTCAAAACGGGCAAACAAGAAAACGTTACAACAAACAAAACATTTAAATCGAACAACTTAAACCATAGAGAATATGAATGAATGGTTGATATTTTGTCATGTTCATTTTAAATCGAACAACTTAAACCATAGAGAATATGAATGAATGGTTGATATTTTGTCATGTTCATTCACTGAATGTAGCCGAGAATGAATGTAGCCGAGGAAATAGATTTTTGTCCAAGTGCAATGAATGTGTGTATGTTTTATTTTGAGCTTCGACGAAATAATGGTGCCTAACAATCATTCCTTAAGTTATCACAACGACAAGAGTGAGTAGTATTTAAGCACATGATCATACCTCCTGTTATGCATTCGTAATGATCTAAACTACGGACCATCGGCCTTATCGCCCACAGTTGGTTCTCAACGCCGGGAGTTCCTTCAAGCAGTTCGTCGAACCCAAAAGCATGCGGTATTTAGAATGTGAGTGCATGAAGAGATCGTTTCGCTGAAGTGTTTGGAGGAACTTCGGGCATCATTAAACTGCCAAACTGCTTCTGCCGCTTTTAGTGACAGCATAGCTACACACAACCCATTGATTCATCCTTATTGCGATGTAACTGTTATTATTTTTCTTTCCCTTGTAATCATACATACACTAGGTATTCATAGATATATTAGTCGTTTTATTTATTGGCCGTTTAATTTAATTAGAATGGGTAATAGATAGATTACTCCTATCCTTTCGCTTTTCTAGTTAGCTTAGTATGGGAGGTCATGTTGGCGAAAAACGATGCCGAATGGTTTTGTTTGTTTCTATCTTTCACTATATATTATTTTGCTTCTTTAGGGCTAATTTATTTAGAGTGAACTTTTATTTCTTTTGGTTGGCTGCATGCAGAGATGATCAGTTAGATATTTAGTTTTTGATACCGTGCATGGAAGTTGTATAACTGCAATGTCTGAAGCACATAAAGGTAGCTTATGGCTTCTGTCCATGTATACTTAAATTTTCTTAACTGAATTTATTAAGAACCAAGAAGTTTTCTCATGATTTTGCAATTTGTATTCGCCTACGATGTTTAAACGACAAACTTGAAACACTTTCGGTGTTTATGACATTGCAACTTATATCGCTCCATCAATTTCTCATCAAGCTAGGCATAATGATTACGGATGATACATATAAAGTGGATTGGGTACGTTCATAAACAATTACATGCTAAGACAATAATATTAATTGGTAAAGATTTCCGAACTAGTTCCATAACTATTAGAAACATCTTCATGTTATTGTACATCACCATTGTTCCAAATTTCAATCTTTGAGTTATCCTAATTTTTGTTGTAATTTTAATTATATTAGTCTCAATTTATTTTAAATTTAGATTTATTAAATATGGACAATGATCAATTTCAGAGTTAAATTGCATTTAAATTAGTATTCTTATTTTTTATTATAG
>APFE030713412.1:110532-147532 GCA_000404065.3 Pinus taeda
AAATGATAATTGTTGAAAGTACATATTAATTCTAAAGTTATAATTTTGTTAGTTTTTATGATTTTTTAAAACTTTTAATAATATGATATGTAGAAGAAAACCTTTCGGATCACAAAAGTCTTAGATTTAACAATATGATATTTATCATAAAGTAATCATTTCGATACTTATTATAATGATGATGGTTAACGTCTATTAAGACCAATATCGTTTATCACACCTCAAGAAAAAAAAGTCTAATTATCATTCTTTAAAATCTTATTTATGTAATGAAACAACCGAGAAAAAATATTCCAAATTCACTCTAATTAAATTGACTTAATAAATCAAAAAAATTAAATGTCAATTATCATTTACCAATCATTTATTTATAATGTCCATATATTTCAGCATTTAAAAAATATATAAGTAAAATAAGTAATATATATATATTAATTCATAGTGAAATGTGTATTTGTTATTTTTAATATTTGTGGGAAATAGAATTAGATGAGATGAATATAACATTTCTTCACATAACTAAAATACAAGTTAATTAAATTTTTAATTTTTATATATATAAATAGAAATTTTAATTCCTAATTTTTATATAACATCCAAATTTACTATATATATAATTTTTAATTTCTTATGAGTAATTTATTTGGATATGATTTTTAAATACTTTTATTTTATAATTTTTAACTATGACGATTAAATTTTAAAAATCATTAAATTTAACAAATTTAAGTTCTTAAAAATTCAAAATCTGAAGCATAATGAATTTTACACGTTGATACAAGAAAATATATTAATGGATTTTCTCACATCCGAATAAACATGCGAGCGCAAAAGCCAACTCATCTCCTACTACCTCATGTGGATTTTGAATTATATATTGGTGTTGGGATTATATAAACGTGTCGTCGCTAAAGCCAACTAATTGCATACTAGTTCCTCTCAACATTGAATAATAATATATTAGTATGTCTTCATTGAATAGGAAGACCTCCTCTAGAGCCAAATATTCACATTCTTAGTCTTCCAATTTGTTTTGGCCGTTCGCGTACTAATGAATATGATTACGTTAATTTTCATTTTAAATGTTCTATGTTTCGTCTCCTTGTTTCAATGGATAGAAAGGTTTTGTGATTTAGATTTTATTTTGAATATCTATATATCTGTTGTTACTGCTTTTAGGCATCGGAGAGTATGCATTTCACTCTCTCATTTTTTTTTATTATGGGAGCTCGAAAACACTCTAAAACTGCGGGAGCTTTAGTGGGTATTTTGGAGTTTTTTTTGGGGAGTTTCACTCGAATAAATTATGACGTTTCGAGTACTTTTTTTAAGTAAAGAAGGTATTAGTTGTTTACTTTTTAAGTGATACATGAGAGGTCGGTTACACTACATGAGCTTTGTAAAGTAACAAAGATGTGGAGATGTAGTGAAGGTTTCAACAATATATAGATAGTTGCTAGTGATTCCTTGGTAGTGCGAATTTTGAAGCTTAAGAATTGCAAATAAGTCTACTTTCTTGAAGTCTATCTTGAAACTTTAAAGATAAGATTCAATGAATTACAATGATGATCACAAAGAGAAAGAGTAGTGTCTTTGTATGTTTCATTTTATAAATTTCCAAACATGAATTTCGAAGTTGAATATAATATAGCGTTGCATGAAATCACATAATAATTAACTAATAACAACCTTTTTTTCTATTTGGGAGTTCAGCATGTTTTTTTGCTCGCAAGGAAGTTGATTGGAAAATTGTTGATGGATTAATATTTTGATTTTTTTTGTTAGTGTTTCAAAGTTGAATCTTTTACATGTTTCATTGCAAGATGGAATCTATTGATGTAATTTGATTAACAAGTTTTCGATGAAAAGAAATATATATTTTTTTAATTTTTTTTAATAATATATTATATTATTGTCACCCGACTTGATGTCTTTTGTAAATTTGGGCAAGCTTCTAGCAATGTCAGATACTTGTTCCCCATATGCCGAAGTACCCCCATACCGGAAACTCGAGAAACATAGTGTCTATTATATAATAATATAATATAGATCTATAGTTTTAATTTAAACAATTGAACAAGTTTATATGTCTGTGTTACACACCATAGGATAAGGGTACATGTTGGACATGTGTTGACATATGTTCGGCACATGTTTGGCATATGTCCTATTCAATATTCAGAAAACATGCATCTTGAACTACAACCTGTAAAAATGGACCTTTCCTCATTTGACTCATAAGTTGGAGGTATAAGGATTTTGGAATATAACTAAGTGTTATTATGTAGTGCTATAAGGGATTCCATGTATTGGGCAAGTGGGCTTGTTAACCATTGTTCAACATTCTTACCGTATCATGACTCATTCATGAAGGGAAACTATAAAAGGGAAACAAAAAGGTAGGATTGTTCTGAGTGATGTTGAGGCGGTCCTTCATTTTCATTTGGGTTTACTAGTGTTCCATTTATTCAAAGTGGGATTGAATAGTAGCATCAAATATATATATATATTATATATATATATATATAATATATATATTATATCTATATAATATATATTATCTATATATATAATATATTATATATATATATGTTTTTTTAGCAAGAAAGCTGTAACATGCCCCAGTAACTTTGCAGAAAAACACATGGGCATTCACCAATGTGTAACTTTCTTTAATTACTTTCTATATTGCTTCAATGATCATTACAATAACAATGATCATTACATAGAAAAATATTTAGTAAAAGCATAGTGAGTTACACAACCATTAACTACCAGTGTTGTAGCATATCAACTGAAATTTCTTAAAATATTACATAAAAAAATAAACTTAAATTCAACATAACTAGATATAAGCTCTTACAATCATCATGATATCATTTGCCCATGAATCATCAATCTCTATATCTTGGTGTTCTGACTCTTTCCATCAGTGGATCTTCCTACAGTTCGGATTCCTCAATCTATATGGACCAAGAAATCATTATCTACCACAATGTTAATCATTAACTATCTTTTGCACAAGTCACCATCTTTTCTTGCCATTTCTATCGTCAACATGCTAGATATCATGATTAGATAAAATATTAATAAGCTAATAATCAATCTTTATTAGTGACAGATCAACGTCTATTTGTTTTCATGCATAAAACATAAACAAAATGTCAAGAAACGTATTCGTTAACATCATTGCACATGCATTAGTGACAAAAACATCACTGTCAAGCGTCATCCTTCCAACAAAACGCTAAAATAATCTTCCATGTACTTTCATATTATGTCCAAAGGAAAGCTAACATACTAGATATTGTTATTGCGCATGCAAATGCATAGACAATTTCAAAAGAACTAGCCCAAAAATAAATTTCTTTCTTCCCGCTATTATGTTTTCTTTTCCATATGGATTAACGAAATAGATTTTATACTTATTCATGTGTACGCATGTTCTTTTTTAAAAACATCTTTCCCACATGAGAGCTATTCAGAATGGCTATTATGTATAAAAATGCATGCTCTATTCCAAACAAAGTTAACATAATAGTTATAATTTCTTGCATGCACTATTTGTTCTCTCCAACAGAAAATAATATGATAGCTTTTTCTTCCTGCATGTGAAACCCATATTTCTTTCCAAATTGAAATAACTAAATCTTGCATGGAAAAATAAACACATTTCTTTTCCAAGGGATCAAATGCATAACATTTATTCTTTCATTCGTGCAAAGAGACATTTGTTGTTACCAAAAGATATAACCTAATCACTATACATAATCTTCTCCCAAAAGGAATGTAATACCTTATATAATCCCTTTAGGTGTGCAAATGCATATTATTTTCCCAAAAAAGGAAAACACAATCAATATTATGTGATTGCACCTTCCTTTTCTCTAGAAATCTAATACCAAAACTATTATTTTCCATGCATGCATGTGTATATGTTTCTCTAAAGAATCTCCCAAAGGAATCTTAACACAATAAAACATTGTGATTTCTAGTTTTCCTCTACAAGAATCTAATTCAATAATGCATACAAGGACATGTTCTTCTTTTATATTATTTTTTGAAGGTTCTAACACAACAAATATCTCCTTGTCTCTCTCTCTCTCTCTCTCTCTCTCTCTCTATATATATATATATATATATATTCCAAGGAATATAACACATTAAATATTATTTTTCCAAAGTTCACTAACTCACTAGTTATTATGCACACAATACAAAATATTTTCCTATCATTTCACACATCAAAGAAATTTGTAATATTTCCTCAAGAAATAACATGAATAATAAATTCTTCTCAAATAACACAACCAAATGTATCTTTTATAAAGGTTTTATGTGAAATATTTCTAAGAAAAAAGTTACTTATCTCTTTCTAGATTACTCAAGCTTCTAATGCATATAAAATCACATATTCATTTCTAGTAGATATTATTCTGATGCACATAACCACGTATTCTCTTTAAGAGTCCAATATCTCTCTTTAAAACTTTAATGCGTATGCATAATAAGAACATCCTTAGTAACGTTATAAATTAAATAGATTAATTTTTTTTTTCAAAAAATACTAACATAATTGTTCTATTGTTGTGCATGCGAGTAACTTATTTACTTTAAAGAAATATCAGCATAACTGTTCTATTTTTGTGCATGTGGATAACTTATTTTTTTTAAGGAAATATCAAAATTAATAGTTATTCGATTATGCATGAAATTAATTTATTTCTTTTAAATAACATTAACACAATATTGCTCTCTATATGTACATAAAAAAATTATTCTTATCGCAGTGACAAATCAAATGACAAAACTTTGTTTTTCTACTTTTAGTGATCAAATCTGGGTGTGGTTCCGAACACCTGGAAATTTTTTTTTGAAAAAAAGAGGCTTTTGGTGGGAATAAGATCATTAGAAAAACCTCTACTCAGTTTTTAGATAAGCCTCAAGGTTTGGAAGATTTGAATGAATCTTTGAAGCCCATTTTTCCGTATTTAAATATTAAATAATTTTTTGTTTTAGTCATCAACTTTGGACATAGTTTTTGAGAAGTTGAAAACGAAATTTTCAAATCTCAAAGAGATTTTTGCTATAATGCACTCATATACAAAATTCTCTTTTAGTTTTTACACATCTATCATGATTTTGGAGATAAGAATATATATTTGGATGCTATTTTCTAATAAATTTTGCAATTCACACAATTATTTAGCCGTGATAATCTTCTAATAATTCAATGCATAAGAAATATTTTAATAATTTAGTGAACAAAACACTTATTCCTCTATGCACGTATGTCCATGGAAGTTTTCCCAAGTAAATAATCTCAACTCTTTATCATATGAAATGTTTCAAGAAAATAAATTTGATTCTTATTTCTTCGTGCACCATATGAAAACACAATAATTTTCAAAGACCATAGTTAGTTATCATTTATTCCATGCTTGGAATCCCTCCCTCCTCTCTCTTGACTTGATTCTACATGTATTTTTCATTAGTTATCATATTTTCCCATAGGCTTACAATAAGTAGAATTAAGAAAATGCAATATTTTTTTTGTACCATTCCATAAATCATACTTTTCCTATATTCTAAAATCACTACATAAATCATCTGCAAATCAATCCATAAATCATATTTTCTAAATTCTAAAATTACTCAATAAATCATCCATAAATCTCTCATGCTTTTTTTTAAGGCATATTTTCTTTTTCTATATGTACAACATATCACTTATCCATAACGTTTTTAAAACTACGACCCATTAGTTCTAAAACTCACAAAATATACCAACTTGGAAAATACAATTTATTTACATAGAAAAAAATAAATTGTTCTCAATATAAGAATTAAGAATCAATTATTCTAATATTCTTGTAATTAAGAATTAGAATAATATTCTTCATGTAATATCAATATAATAATTAATAATATTTGATTGTTCAACAACGCTTATTTTACGAGAGTTTTTATAGTAGCTTACATTAGGGATATTACAAACTCCCCCCCTTAAAGAGAACACCATCCTCGATATTCTTATTTTGTTGGAACATTAACTTTTACTCATTATATAACGATCTAAATAACAAAAAGTGGAATCATTTCTCTTCAAAATGAAGCATTTTTATGTTTAATAAGTAGAGTCAATAATGTTTATCAGATGAAATACTTTTCATTATCAATTATTTATGTAATGTCAAATAATAGTTTAATCATAATAGTTTGACAAGTACTCAAAGAACACTAGCCCTCTAATGATCGAAATGATATAATGAATCAGGTGCACATTATATTTTATTTATGGGTTACATTAGTCTTTCTTTCCCACTAGTGCTGTTTGGAAATTACTGCCTTCTTCTCCCACCCTAATTTCAATAAAATTCAAACTCATTGCATTTATCTCTAGTCATTTTCCTTCGGTATTGAAGAATTTATAATTCAAAAGCTTATTGTTTTACCTAATACGAATTATTTCAGTCACATATATATTTCAATTTATTTCCTCTATGCATGCATATTGATATTTCTTTTCTAACATATTCATTTCCTTATACGAACCTACAGACACAACCTATTTCATCGAAATTGTTGCTTAGATAAATTAATATACCATGCATGCGGACATTGAACACATACAACAAATTAGAGACAAGCAAACTACAATCTATTTTAACATCTATTATCTTTAGATGATTTCAAAATCAATAGCAAAATATAGACATAATTTCATCTAACCATAGTTAACACCTGGGAATTATTTAGGAACCGAGCATGTTCCACCCAAGCGTCAACTCTCTCCAATAATTCCCCATTGAGATAAGATCTGCTTATCACTAGAATCAACAACCCCATTGATTCCTTGGCATTTTCTTCCCAACAAATTTTTAACAACGTCCTACTTTAAGTTTTGCCAACCTTTTTCTTAGGCCTTTTGGTTTTATTTTTTTTTCGAAAAGTTTTATTTTATTTTTCTTTAAAACATGTCTTTCTCTCCCACTGTAATTTATTTCATCCCACATAGTATTTCTCTCCAACTATGTGATTAACATAATGTTTTTCACACATTACATTAATATTCTCATTTTCTATTATTTTCTCCTAGGGATTTTTAGGAGATTTTTAGGGAAGCTTCATCTTGGACTTAACCACTGATAGCTTTTCATAGGATGGAATGAAGTATTCTAAAGCTCTAGTTTTATTTCCTAAATATCCCAAATAATCAATACATTAACTCAGTAATAAAATAAATCTTACATCATCACATCAATCCCATCATGGCTTCGATAGCCATTCAATCCAATAATAATTCAATGTCTAAAAATATTCTAGTCCCGCTAGCATAACCATTTGAGGATGAGCCTCGTTTGAAAGGCTTCCCAAGGTTAAACCTCATGGGGGGTGGTTGTTCTCTGTGCTAGGGGAGGAGACATGCTAAAATTCCAGTCATCTTAGGGTTGGTGTGGTCAAAGTCGAGTGCAATCCCCAGCTGGATTTGATAGATTAGACTCCCCTGGGTCATGAATCCTCGAACTAGAGGTCAAGCTCGGAGGATCACATACAAATTGGCAAATAAAATAAAATCCCCCAATCGCTGTGGTTTTTCATGTTGTTAAAGTGGTTGTAGGAATGCATCAATGAAGATGGCTTGTAGTTTTACCTGTGTGTGAAGTATTGGTATTATTGTGATGCAATGAAGATGCCTTGTAGTTTTACTTGTGTGTGAAGTATTAGTATTATTTTGAGGCAATTAAGAATGAGGTTATGTAATAATATACATGTTGATAATAATTTAAAACATGATTAAGAATGTTATATCATGTTTGGAAAGACCATTAAACATTAGAGATTTATTATATAGTTAAAATTTTATAAGATTTATAATGAATTGTTAGGAGTGAATTAGGTACACATGTTTTGAGTAAGAATTTAATTTGGAAGTGTTCTATATTGTTTAATAAGGTGGGTTATTGAATCAAAGGAGGATTATAAGTTTTCCATGGCATTGTGGGGTTGTATATGTGTTGAGGAACGTGCTGGGAATAATACATATTACTCCACGTATCAAATGATGATGAGTTTTGAGTTATACGTGGTGGTAGATTTATTTCCTTACTTAATTCCTTAAATACCTGTTGAAAGCCTAGTAGTGATGGGAAGTAACATGTTGAATGATTCTCCTTACACTGCTTCCATTCTTCCTACAAATCATCCAATTGTAAATTTAGGAAATATTTTGTAGCTTCTATTTTTGTGGTAGATTCCAAAAATTGAGAAGAAGGTTCTCAAGAATTCTTATTGATCTTGGAGATTCCTCTTAAATAACTAATGCACAATTTACAAACATCATCATATGGTAAGTGAGAAACATCACCTGTTCTTATTATATTTAAAGGTTCTAAAAATTCATCTTTGATTCCTTTGAGTAGGAATGCTTTCAAAGTATCTTTTACCAAATTCCTATGTTTTGATTTTTGGAGGTTGTATGTAAATTGCTCCACATAATCCTCCAAGCTTTCATTCCCCTTTTGTTATCCCGAAAATATCTTCACTGGCTTGGCAATAGTTTTGATATTTCTCCAAGAATACATTCTTCATGTCTTCCCATGTTTGAATGCAGTTCCCACCAAGGCTCATGGACCATCGGAGAGTTTCTCCTTTAAGAGTAAGAGGAAACACTTGCAACCTTTAAGAATTAGTACAATAACCATATCCTCTACAAATTACTTCAAAATCAAATAAGAATATATCTGGGTCTTCATTTTGCAACCCATGAAATTTTGGTAGTGCAGATGGGGAAATATTATGCATTTCAGCCACTCCTAGATCTTTAATAAGAAATTCAAAAGTAACAATGTTTTCCATTTCTTACCAAACTAAAAGAGGTTCTCCATGTATTACTTTGAGACTCCTTCTTTGTATGTTTCTTCCGACTAATCAGTAAAATAGGTGCATTGAATGATTGATGTTAGCCTCAAACTTTTCATTGAAAAATGCCTCAAAATACCATTTTTCTATCTTCAATGAGACCACTGGTACATTTGTTAGCAGATGAATAGAGTATATATATATGTGTAGGGTAGGTGGGGGGTTCTTACAACATCAAATAAAATGAGAAACCTTAAAGAAAATAATGTAGGAAAGAAATAATTTCAAAGAACATAAAATTGCAAGAGAAACTAGGTGAAGGAATAGAAACCAAATGCAACAGGTCACCAACGTCAATTCCCTAAGCACATGCCTAGTAACGGCGTCAAAATGTTGGGTGCAATATAGGGTCTATAAATGTACCAACATTTATTTTTTCAATTTGGATAGTTCGTGAACTTCAAGACGCAACACTGGAAATGCCAGAGAGAGTCCCTAGTAACCTACAAAACAAATTCTAGTTTATCTTGCGATTAATCTCGAAACTAAATGTAATCCTGCACTAGTGCGAGAACCACCAATCTTGCACTAGTTCGAGAAACAACAATCCAAACAATTAAAAGCATGCATGAAAATAAAAGCAATCAATGCAAAAGGAAATTCTAATTGGAAGTAAACAGAAGGGAAATCAAAATTGCAAATCAAGTAGTGCCGACACAGTAATGAAAAGACTGTAAACGCTGGAATAAATTCAAAAGCAATTCAACTATTCTTCTTGCACTAATTCTACCTATACTATTTCTTCTTGCACTAATTCTGTGTAGCAATATGCTTGCACTAATTTTGTGTAACATTCTGCTTGCACTGGTACAAGCAGAAAATTTTCTTGCACTAATTTTGTGTAAGAATGATCCAGAAGTTAAAGGAAACCATCATATTAATTAAACATTTATCGATTCAAACATAGTGTAGTTTCCTCATTTATAAATATTGGCTCATCAAATGTAAAAATCACAGCTTTAGATATAAATTAATAGAACTAGATTAATTTATAGAATTCAAGTTACAACTCATAAAGGCAGAGTCGATCTTGTGGATTCTAGAAGGACACAATGTTTGTTTAAAATATTTCAGGTGCAAGTATAATTAATAATGTAGCAAATGAAATAGAAACAAATTGAAGAAACTCAAATTAACCTTAAAACTTGAAATAATGGATTGCAACAAATCGAATTAATTTTAGAACTAGAAATTAAAGGCATAAAGAAATTGTAAAATTCACATAGCAAATAGTCTAAATGCCATTGAATTTAAAAGATGAGAGCGGTGTCGAGCTAGTTTGGTGGCCAACCCAGCCAGATCACACCCTCTATAAACCTGGTTCACACAACAATTAGATTCATTAAGATGCAATAGAGGAATAGACCAAGCATGAATTAAAATTGCTTCAACTAATTTAGAAAAAAAACCTTTTACATCACGCAGACAATGCTAATCTCCAGCAAGCAAGAGAAGCATTCCACACTAAAATCCACGTGCTGCTACATTGGAAAAACTTCTCCTCCCGTTTTCCCTATGCTTATGTGTGCTTCTGCCCTCTACTTAATTGATTGACTAAATTGATTAGCTAGGCTTGGAGCCATAGCTCTTCTTTTATAATCTTTTTACATTCCAAACTTGGCATAAAACAAGCCAATCCTTTGCAAACATCATGGGGATTGAATCCCAACTAATTATCATTAATAGAATATCAGTACAATCATTCCCCTACTCAAATAATGGAGATATGCAATGAATTTCCCAAATCTGGGCATTTTCTAGAATTTTGGAAAAGTTGGTATTTTTAACAAACTTCCTCCAAAGCCCCCTTCGTATCTCCTTAACCATTACGAATTTTGGAAAATTGTTTGGAGGAAATCTAGCTTGTTATAATTTCAACAATAACCCCCTTTAGAATTTTATGGTGCAGATACATTGCCTTAGAAATCGTGCTTGAAAATGATTGTTTGAAATCTGAGATGCTAAAATTCTGGAAAAACAATTTACTTTTAGAAAACTGCCTCAAAGGCCATTATGTAACTTTTATACTGTTAGGAATTTTAGAATTCGGTTTGAGGCCTTATCAATTTTCTATACTGAGACCAAAACCCATGTTCTAGAATTTCTTCATTCGCCTTCACATGCACGGAAAATGAGGCAAAAGTTGGTTGTTTGAAAACAACTGTGAATTTGGGGCTGTAGCATTAATTATTCTCTAAATATAAATCTGTATGACCTGGGTATGTCTTGGCTTATTTGGAAGTGTTCAAATGTCATTTTGATCATAAACCTCTTTCAGATTTTCCCAGAAATGTGTTAATGTATCAAAGCCCCAAACTGGTGGAGGCACGTTGTAAAACTTGCATTAGTGCAGGCATGCTATAAAACTTGCACTGGTGCAGGCACGCTGTCAGAACTGAATTGGTACAGGAATCTGTTGCACAATGCAAAGAAGTAATTGTAGGTTCAAAACATGATCAAATCAACTTTAACATGCAACATACAAACCTTTATTGAGCTTCCATTAATGGTATTTTAATCCCGTTAAAACAAAAGAAGTAACAAATACTTGCAACAATAATCATTTAATAAAATAGTAGCAAGAGAGGGTTTCAGTGAAAAATGAGACAAAACTGAGGCCCAACTTCCCCCCATGCTGACCATCTTACATGTCCTCATGTAAGAAAATATGGTATTGTTACTCCTTTGCCAAAAAACAAAATTTGAAACATGTATAAACATTCATAATGATGTTCCTGCAATTATGCATGATTACATTTCCTACACTTGAAAAAAATTTCTCTTAAAAACAGTGTCTGCTAGACTGTTTATTTACTTAAATTGATTTCAAGAAAACCTAAAATGAAAACTACCATAGAAAAGCTAAATTGCAAGGATGGTTTTATTAATTGAGAAAAATAGACAACCTTGAAAAATTTCAAAAATAATATCTCAGAGGCATCCCTTCCTAGAAGCTACACTTTAAAATCTTTATTGTAAATATGAGTGACATGATTTAAAAGCCATGGTTTTAAAAGTAGACATAGCAATACCTTCCCATAATGATCATTTTACCATTATCCATGTATAGTTGAAGCTTCTCTTGTCTCGGCACAATGAATTACCTACACTAAGGGTTACCATGTCCATAAAAATCACTCCAAAAAGATAGAACTCCAAGGTATAACAATAGAAGGATTCTAAAGCCATTCTCAAAGAGATTGATATTGAATTCACGGAAAGAAAATCCAACCAAGTAAATTATATTGTAGAGTTAACTTTAATACCACAGGCATGGCCTTGCTACCAGCAGGCACCATAGCCTCGACAGGGATACCTTTTAAAATTATGAAATGCTTGTGTCCCACCTATTAGATATAGATTCAGAGTTATTCGTGAGCATTTAATTTATCTGTTTCTATACGTTAATTGAAGGATGTTGTCCTGGCTTCGTAACCAGCTAACGAAAATGCCATTCATGAGAACTAACAAGAATGAATGAGCTGGGTCGCGATGAGACCTCTTGTCTTCTAGTTTTCCAACTGAAAGCGATTACCCTGGCTTGGTGACCAGTGCAGTAAGGTCATTCTCCTTAGGACCCATGATCATAGTAGGTCGGCTTGCAATGAGACCTCGTATCCCTCAATTAATTTGTTTATGTTTTTAGAAAAGAACTCTGATTATGATTAACCTCAGATGGATTACTTAATAGTTGTGGAAGCAAATCTACTCCTTAAGAGCATAGGATGGTGTGAAAGGTTTTTAATTATTATTCTTTACTTGTTGGTCATGCTACTCTAAAAACTTATTAAAAAACATCTCAAATAATGACCAAAAGGATTCCTTGAGTTTATCATGCTAGGGTTCTTTATGAAAGCTTATTAGATTTTTGTAGGCATGGTCCACCATAGGAGGTTTTTCACTGGACTCTTCGAGGAGGAATTTGAAAAGATTTTCTGGATGATAGTTTATTAGAATAAAAGAAAAGTATTACATGTAACTTATAACAATACATATTGATCCACAATCAAAGTCACTTTAGAAAATATGAAGTGTTAAGTGTAAAGTACTTTTGACAATATTTACCATGAGAATGCGTAATAATAAAAATTTCAAAAGTTGTACTTTTACGGAATCACAAGTTCAAGAGTGTTGTTATTCATCTTTATTCATTACCCTACCCTTTTTTTAAAGAGAAAATATCACCTTTAAGTGTAGGCGTACTTCCAATGAAGCCATGTGCGTAACAAAATGCTGATTATACTCACACTTGGTTTTAAAGAATATACTTCTATACATAGCAAAGCATGAGAAACCAGTTTCTTTAATTGACATGATACCAAGATTTTTTGAATGATGAAGAAATAAGATGGTTGATGGCTGCTGGAAACCAAGATTCAATGGAATCCATGTATTTATAAATCTCCAACTGATGCAAGTCTTCCATAATTTGATAGTCATTCTCTTGTAAGCACAAAAAATCTGGTGAAAGACAAAAGATAAATCCCTCAATTCAGGCTCAAATATTTGATTTTCATATTCACAAGAAAGGTTGAGAGAGATTCTAGGGATTTGAGTTTCAACGACATTTTTAGAACAAGTTCCAATGAGAGATTGACACTCAGGTGGCCTTTGAATTATATTTTCCCGGGTGAAATGTTCGGCGATAATGGGGGAAGTTTCCAAATTCATTCCATTTCCCAATATGGAATGTGTAACATCTTGTTCAATATGGGAATCAATAGAAAGAATAGGAGGTTCAAACTGTTGTGTAACTTGATGGTTTGGATTAGGGTTTGGATTCAGATTACAGTTAGGATATGGATGAGGGTATGTACTAGGGTTAAGATAAGGTTGCACATGTAGTTGGGAACATGGAGGAGGATAACATAATGGTGTATTCGAAAGAAATTGTGATTGTTTTTGGTGCTCATATGATTGAATTTGCATGGGATATTCCCTAGAGAGAAATATCCAAACAATTCTTAAGGCCATGGATATATTTGGCTCGAGGATGAGGGCCAAGGAGAGGGTCATTGCAGCCATAAGGTGGGGTATTGAATCAAAGGAGGATTAAAAATTTTTCCATGGAACTTTGGGGTTGTATATGTGTTGAGGAACCTGTTGGGGATAATACATATTACTCCAAGTATTAAATGATGATGATTTTTGAGTTATACCTGGCGATCGATTTATTTCCTGAATTGATTCCTTAAATACCTGTTGAAAGCCTAACAATGATGGAAAATAACTTGTTGAATGATTCTCCTTACACTTCTTCCATTCTTCCTGCAAATCATCCAATTGTATATTTAGGAAATATTTTGTAGCTCCTATATTTGTGGTAGATTCCAGAAATTGAGAAGAAGGTTCTCGAGAACTCTTACCAATATTGGATATTCCGCTTGAATAACTAAGGTACAATTTACTAACATCATCATATGGTAAGTGAGAAACATCACCTTCTCCTATTATATTTAAAGGTTCTAAAAATTCATCTTTGGTTCCTTTGAGTAGGAGTGTTTTGAAAGTATCTTTTACCAAATTCCTATGTTTTGATTTTTGGAGGTTGTATCTAAATTGCTCCACATAATCCTCCAAGCTTTCATTTTCCCCTTGTGTTATCCCAAAAATATCTTCACTGGCTTGGCAATAGTTTTGATATTTCTCCAAGAATACATTCTTCATGTCTTCCCATGTTTGAATGCAGTTCCCACCAAGGCTCATGAACCATCAGAGACTTGCTCCTTTAAGAGTAAGAGGAAACACTTGCAAACTTTGAGAATTAGTACAATAACCATATCCTCTACAAATCACTTCAAACTCAAAAAGAATTTATCTGGGTCTTCATTTTCCAACCCATGAAATTTTGGTAGTGTAGATGGGGAAATATTATGCATTTCAGCCACTCATAGATCTTTGATAGGAAATTAAAAAGTAACAATGTTTTCCATTTCTTACCAAACTAAGGGAGGTTCTCCATTTACTACTTCAAGACTTCTTCTTTGAATGTTTCTTCCGACTAATCAGTAAAATAGGTGCATTGAATGATTGATGTTAGCCTCAAACTCTTCATTGAAAAATGCCTCAAAATACCATTTTTTTATCTTCAACGAGACCATTGGTACATTTGTTAGCATATAAATAGTGTGTGTGTATATATATATATGTGTGTGTGTGTGTGTGTGTGTGTGTGTGTGTGTGTGTGTCTAGGATAGGTGGGGGGTTCTTACAACATCAAATAAAATGAGAAACCTTAAAGAAATAAATGTAGGAAAGAAATAAATTCAAAGAACATAAAATTGCAAGAGAAACTAGGTGAAGGAATAGAAACCAAATAAAACATATCACCAAGGTCATTCCCCTAAGCGCCTCCCCAGAAACGACGCCAAAATGTTGGGTACGGTATAGGGTCTATAAATGTACCAATAATTAATTTGTCAATCGAGAGAGTTCGTGAATTTCAAGATGCAGCACTAGAAATGCTACAAAGAGTCCCTGGTAACCTGCAAAATAAATTCTAGTCTATCTTGCGATTAATCTCGAAACTAAATGTAATCCTGCACTATTGAGAGAAACACCAATCTTGCACTAGTTCGAGAAACACCAATTTAAACAATTAAAAGCATGCGTGAAAGTAAAAGCAATCAATGCAAAAGGAAATTCTAATTGCAAGTAAACAGAAGGGAAATTAGAATTGGAAATGAAGTGGTGATGGCACAATAATGAAAAGATTGTAAACGCTGGAATAAATTCAAAAGAAATTCAACTATTCTGCTTGAACTAATTTTTTCATGTAATAATTCTGCTTGCACTAATTCTATGTAACAATCTACTTGCACTAATTCTGTGTAACACTCTTCTTGCACAGTGTAAGTAGAAAATCTGCTTGCACTAATTATGTGTAAAAACAATCCAGAAGTTAAAGGAAACCATCACATTAATTAAACATTTATCCATTCAAACATAATTTAGTTTCCTCATTTATAAATATCGGCTCAGCAAATGTAAAAATTGCAGCTTTAGATATAAATTAATAGATCTAGATTAATTTACAAAATTCGAGTTAGAGCTCATAAAGGCAGAGTCAATCTGGTGGATTCTGGAAGGACACGGTGTTTGTTTAAAATATTTCAGGTGCAAGTATAATTAATAATGCAGCAATAAAATAGAAACAAATAGAAACAACTCAAATTAACCTTATAACTTGAAATAATGGATTGTAACAAATCGAATTAATTTTAGAACTAGAAATTATAGGCAAAAAGAAAGAAATTGTAAGATTCACATAGAAATAATCTAAATGCTATTGAATCTAAAAGATGAAAGTGGTGTCGAGTTGGTCTAGCTGCCAACCTAGCCAGCTCACACCCTCTATTAACCTGGTTCAAACAACAATTATATCCATTAAGATGCAATGGATGAATAGGCCAAGCATGTATTAAAATTGCTTCAATTAATTAAGAAACAATCTTTCACATCACATAGACAATGCTAACCTCGAGCAAGCAAGAGAAGCATTCCACAGTAAAATCCACGTGCTGCTACATTGGAAAAAATTCTCCTCCCTTTTTCCCTGTGCCTGTGCGTGCTTCTGCCCTCTACTTAATTGCTTGACTAAATTGATTAGCTAGGCTTGGAACCATAGCTCTTCTTTTATAGTCTTTTTACATTCCAAATGTGGCATACAACAAGTTAATCCTTTGCAAATATCATGGGGATTGAATCCCAACTAATTATCATTAATAGAATATCAGTACAATCGTTTCACTACTGAAATAATGGAGATTTACCATGAATTTCCCAAATCTGGGCATTTTCTAGAATTCTAGAAAAGTTGTTATTTTTAACAAACTTCCTCCAAAGCCCCCTTCGTATCTCCTTAACCATTATGAATTTTGAAAAGTAGTTTGGAGTCAGTCTAGATTGTTATATTTTCAAAAATAACCTCTCTCAGAATTTTCTGGTTCAGATCCATTGCCTCAGACATCATGCCTAAAAATGATTGTTTGAAATCCAAGATGCTAAATTATGGAAAAATAGTTTATGTTTATAAAACTACCTTAAAGGCCATTATGTAAATTTTATACCATTACGAATTTTAGAAATCAGTTTGAGGCTTTATCAATTTTCTATATTGGGACCAAAACTTGTGTTCTAGAATTTCTTCATTCGCCTTCACGTGCACAGAAAACGAGGTAGAAGTTGGCAGTTTGGAAACTGTTGCGAATTTGTGGTTGTAGCATTAATTATTCTATAAATATAAATATATATGACCTGGGTGTGTCTTGGGTTATATGGAAATGTTCAAATCACATTTTTATGATAAACCTCTTTCGGATTCTCCCAGAAATGTGTTAATGTATCAAAGCCCCAAATTGGTGGATGCACGCTGTAAAACTTGCACTGGTGCAGGCACGCTGTCAGAACTGAATTGGTACAGGAATCTATTGCACATTGCAGGCAAGTAATTGTAGGTTCAAAGCATGATCAAATCAACTTTAACCTGCAACATACAATCCTGTATTAAACTTCCATTAATGGTATTTGAATCTTGTTAAAACAAAATAAGTAACAAATACTTGCAACAGTAATCATTTAACGAAATAGTAGCGTGAGAGGGTTTTAGTGAAAAATGATACAAAACTGAGGCCCAACAATGTTATGGTATGAAATATATGTTAATGTTTTGTTTTCTAACTTGAATGATTGTTATTATGTGGAAATCGGATATGTATACCACCGGTATGACATGTGATGATTTTCTACCAATGTACTTTTACAAAGCGTGGGACCCATGTTGAGGGACAAGTATGGATGCATGATGTACATAAATGTTCCTTGTCTCTAATGATAATATGAAAATGGATAGTTATGTAAATTACAATGGATTTTTAGACATTGAATTATTACTGGATTGAATAGCTATGGAATCCATGATGGAACTAATGTGATTATGTAAGATTTCATTTTATTATTGAGTTATTGAATACAGTGTTTGCGATATTTCGGAAATAACACTAGTGTTTTAGAAGACTTCTTACTTGCTTATGAAAAGCTATTGGTGGTTAAGTCCAAGATGGACCTTCCCTAAAAGTCTCCTCAAAATCCCTAGGAGAAAATAACAAAAAAGGAGAATATTAATAGGAGAGAAGCTTTATGTTATGTTAGATCTAAGACTTTTGTGATCCATATTGTAGATAAATTTCTTTCAGATTAATCACATCGTTAGGATTTGGTCGACGTTTCAAACCAACTAATGTGCTTCATCATCAGGACAAGGTGATAAAGTCAGTCAATCTTCAAGAATAAATAGCATGAATGCAAATTTGCCCACAATTAGCCATTAGAAACTAGCAATTCGTGATTAGTTAATCAGGAAATTTCCAAAACGCAGTAATGAATTAATTATTAAAATATCAAAATTCAATTACGAAATAGCTACTTGGAAGCATAATTATATATATTTATAATGGATACTAATACTATATGGGCAAGATTTAGTTACAAGGTATTATTTAAGAATAGGTCAAAACTTAATGAGGGGTTAAAAATGAGTTATAACTACTGAAAATAGTTGTTAGGGGGACTATATAAGACAATTAATAAAAATATTAAATAATAATTAGGGTTAAGAGTAAGTACAAAAATATTATATATTTATAAATGGTTAAGAATAGGATACAAACTATATATATCAAGAAGAAATTAGGGCTTAATTATTTATTTATATAATATGTTAAATAATAGTATCAAATAATATAATTTTATAAAGAAATTAGGGGGAAATAAAGTAATTAATATACACAATATTATAAATTAAATGTATTATAATATATTATAAATTAATAAAGTGATTATGAATTTAATAGAGGGGGAAATACAAGCTTCAAAAAATTATATATTTATAAAGGGCATGACAGAACCTAAAAAAGAAGAAGAAGAAGAGGGTGAGGAGACATGGGGTGTGGAATCACAAAGATAGGGTCGGAACCCAACTCCTACTTATTTATAACCATCATCCCTATTTAGATTTTTGGTATGCCTCTCAATCTCAATCACCTCCCTAAGATTCGTATGGTGGTAATGATCAACCCTAGCAATAACTCTGGAATCCTCAATGCAAACATGGTACTTGGATTTCTCTACATGTTCAGTTAGAGCTGATGAGCGAGAACGATTGGCATGATGTCAAAAACATGCTCATGGATATTATTACATAACCTCATTCTTGATCGTATCATAATAATACCAATACTTCACATAAAACGAAAACTAAAACCCATCTTCATTGATGCATTTCTACAACCACTTTAGTAACATGAAAAGCTACAGAGATAGGGTTTTTTTTTTTTTTTTTACAATTAGCTTGTAGCCATGCATTATTCAACCAATTGGGAGTTTTGGGAAAATATTTTGAAAGCATGCAATCTACAACCACTGAGGAATTTCAACAAATAGTTTTCAAAGATGAAATTTACAAACATTGAGGCATTTTAACAAACAATTTGCATACTTGAAATATATTGCCATAAAGATTTTTAAATTATTAAAGGTTATTCTTCGATGACCTTATCCACCTATTTCTTCTTCGTCTAGGAACCCTTTCAGAGGTCCATGGATGTGGCCATGATCCTCTCCTTACTTTGAGAAGGAACAAAAAATAAAACAAATTTCCTGGTACGGGAGATGATTGTACTACATTGCTTAGCAGAGATGAAAGAGATGGGAGTAGGTGGTAATACCTTCGGTATCCCATATAACTTATTTCTTGAAGTAATGATAATAGTGTGGGTGCTAGACTCATACACAACATGACATTTCCACAAGTATGTTTAGTCTAATAATACATCACAAATTTCAAAAGAATCAATGTCACATGGTACCTCATCCGTGAAGTAATTGTTGGATGACACGAAGATCTCATCCTTGGTCAAGCCACCTGATAGTGTATGGCTACTAGTTTGGTGTGGTCAGCAGGCCCAATGCTTAACAACTTATGTTGAGATGATGTTATTTTGGCTCCCGCTATTGACAATGAACTACAACAACAACCCCTTGACCCACATCTCTAACTAAAATATAGACTCCCCTTCCTCTAGGTCTTCTAGCTCAATATTCTGGACCCTACTGGTGGCAACAATAACGCTGGGATCTGCATCAATAATATTCTTCCATTTCTCATTCTCCTTATCAGGTTCTAACTTTGAGTTAGAACATGCATATGAATACATGGCCTTCATCTTGGCCACTAGTGACTGCATGGTAGAACACTCACTTGTGTTGTGAGTGGGGCTCTTATGGAACTCACACCACTTCGCTGTGTCCTTGTTAGTATTCATGGTGTTATTATTTGCCTGCAAATTCAATGGGTTGACTTCTGTCACCCCATCTTGCCTTTGTATTTTTTCTATGGTTTGGGGGTGCCTTTTCCCTATTTCAAATTCACAGATCCAAAGTCTTTGTCTCACTTCTTCAGTTTAGTTTTTTATTCAATGTTGGCAAGATATCGGTATGCTACACCAGGGGAGGAGTTGTCTAAGAACTTCATTTCTTCCTAAATGTATTTTTGTAAAGAACCATGGTACTTGAGCACCATATGTCACTAAGGGTATTTGATACCCAACTTTGTGTGTAAAGTATGAAAAATATTTGTGAACTCATGCACATCTTGGTCTTTTTTCTATGATAGTGTGGTCCATTATACATATTTTTCCTCATAGCTCCCCACAAGGTAATATTGTTCCTTGACAACATCTCATAAAGACATCCAAGTGGGTGCAGCTATAAACATAGAGGGTTCCTTGGCCCTTTTCTCATTGTAAGTTTCCCAACAGTCCTTAACATAGGGAGAAACATTAAGCAGTGAAAAAGTAATCTTCTCTCTACCGAAGAAACTATGGACTGAAAATTAACCATTTAGCAGATTCAACTATTTTTCTACAACATTTGTATCTATTTTAATTTCAAATATAGGGATATCAATTTTCACTTACAGCTTGAAGGGGCCGAGGTCTCTGAGGTTAGTTCTGGAGAAATATTTGTCACTCATGGGCATCTGTTGAAGGATCTAGGCAAAGATGTCCATTATCTCGATCCTTCGCCACTTGAGGAATTCTTTGATAACAAGTTTGATAGGATCTCTTGCCCCCTAATATTTATTTTTTTCTTCCATAAGAGGACATTTATATTGGCAGGGACAGTCTTGCAAAGGTTTCAATAGTTCAAGTCCCAACTCCTTATATGTACATAAAATATAGAAAGACCGAACAACTCTGATACCGCTGATCCACATTAATGTAGGAAAAAATAAAATATAGATATTAATAGAAACATAGAGATACAAGAAAAACATAACTTTAATTCATTATTAACAAAGCACTGAAAATTGTTAAATCCGAAATGGAAATAAACTAGTTCGTACAATGGTAGCTTATATATAAGAATAAATGTGTTAGCTACATGCCTTCTGAACTATGTTACAATGAGGCTCAGAAGCCTTTTTATCATTAAGAAACAATCGAAAACCCTAAACATCCAAAAACATAACCCTACGAGATGAAGTGCCAAAACCATGTGGGCTCCATTGGGGTTAGTTGGGATGTTAACTTTCTGGTGTAGTAACTTTGGAATATGATATTTGTTTTACTACCATAATACTTTGTTTCTAAGATCACCAAGAGAAGGTTGGAAAAATATTGATCCACCAATCTTTTACTCTTTTGGTTTCTCCAATTTCCAAAAAAATGTATTTTAGGCCCTCAAAATGACTCTGCAAGTTTAGGACTAGAAAAAAATCTAAAAATCAGTAAGTTGTGCTACAATTAAGGAAAATTAAGGAAGAAAGGATGGGAGTCCATGTGGAATAGGAGAGTTGCCAAAAATACCCACCTAGATTAGTCCTCACCCCTTAGGAAGCAATGGTCCCCATTTCGTTGAGTTCCTTAATGAGAAGGGGAAACTTCTCCTAAACTTCGTCCCTAGTGAGCCACTTGCCTTGGTGCATGAGTTGGATAGCTTTTAAAACCTAATACATTTGGATCTTCCGTTGGAGAGTGGTTTTGATCTATGTTTCCAAAATCTGATCAGTTGTGTCATGTTCCATGCAATATGGGTTGACCTTTCTTTGTGTAAGTTGTTCAACAATGTTTGATGTATTCGACGATGGTGGAAAGTATGGTTGAAGGAGGCCCACATTGAACACTAGGCGTAGGCCAAGGAATGGGGGAATGTGGAGCATAAAATAATTTTTAGCCATAGTCTTGGCCATGGTTTAAGGTGTGTATCAGATTGGTCATATCTTCTGATTGGCTCCAGTAAGGAATTCTTTCTACAAGTGCAACCAAAATTTGTAGCCCACCAAACCATTATGTCACACCTGATGTCGATGATGCTAGTACCGGTAGCTAGCATTGAACTTGTCCAATATACCGTGAATGTTAATGAGACACAATTCTTGAAATCTCAGACACACTTGAAAGGTACTACAACTATTCAAGCTATCGAGAGCTTTGCTATAGTTGTGTTTCAAATTAGGAAGGCTCTCATCCTAGTTTAGTCGATGCTTAGATTTGTATATGCAGATTATGTGCAGTATCATCTTGTCGATTACCTTTGTCTAGCCATCAATCTAGGGATGGAATGTAGTTGACTTGGTGAGGTTGGTGTCCAATAGTCTCCCAACGACTTGACCAAAATGTGCTCATGAACCTGCTGTACCAATGTGATAAACTATGTCGGTGGAATCCAAAAATTTGCCCACACTCATTCAAATAAGAGTTTGGGAGTTTACTTTATTGTGATACTCTTCTTCCCAGCTGCCAATATAGAAATCTTACAAAATTTGTCCACAATCACAAACACATAGTCATTAAAATTCTTGGTAGAAGGCAGGGAAACCAGATAGTCCATGGAGATGTATTCCCAGGGCTAACTGGGAGTAGGAAAAGGAATCTATGGTCCTTACTTCTTAATGGTTAGCTTGGAGATGGCATAGGAAGTGCATGATCTAATATATTTTCCAACATCCTATTAGAGTTTTGGGCAGTAAAACTAATTTTGTAGTATAGCCAAATTTTTCTGCACACGAAAGTGTCATGTGACCCGACTGTATTTTTCCTCCCAAATCAACTTTGAAAGCTCACTTGAAGGAACACAAATGTAGGACAAGTAGCAGAATAATGCATCCTGGAGTTGGAAATCTATAACTTTCTTATCATTCACTAGCATCTGGGATGTGGTGGAGAACTTTGGATCATTTTTGTATAGTTGCATCCAACCAGAGGTCTTGTGGCCACAAGAATTGAGAATAGTAGTCAGTGCTACAACTAGGGGCTGACTAAGGGGTCAAATATGTAGACCATTTCTTATTACGATTGTTTTGCAACTTCCCTTGTGTCTGTATAAACTGAAGAGGTCAGTGATCTATGTGGATGACTGTCTCCTTCCCTAGAATGTAGTTTTTCAATTGTCGACACACCTGCATAATATAATACATCTCTTTATCATATGTGGGGTACTTTCGAATTGTATCGAAAAGTGTCTTGCTATGATATGCTACTAGATGTTCATATTGTGTGAGGACTGCACTAATAGCACTGTTGGAGGTATCTGTCTCAATTTAAAATGATTGTTATAGGTTTAGCAATGCGACTACAGGTACAGAGTAGAGACAATTATTATGCTCAACGAAAACATTCCTTTGGGACTTAGACTAAGAAAAATTTTCTTTCACTCTTCCCTTGGTAATATGACTTAAAATCCAAGTGGTATGAGATAATCCCAACACGAACCTCGGATAAAATTTTGCAAGGCCCACAAAACTGTGAAGCTATGTTAGACTTGTCAGGTCTAGCCAATCATGAATGACATATATCTTAGTCAGATCCCCATGCATGCCTTTCACATCTATGATGTAACCTACATATTGTACCTAACTCATGCCAAATTTTCATTTCTCCAAGTTGGCATCCAATTTGTAATGTTGTAGGGTTTGAAGGACCTACTGAATGTGTTTCAAGCTCTCTTTCAAACTCTTGTTGAATATGAGGATGTCATCTAGATAAACGACCACAAAGGAGTTGGAGAAGGGCCACAAGATGTCATGCATCAACATCGTACAAGTAGTAGGGGAAATTTTCAACCCAAAAGTCATGACCAACCATTCAAAAATTCCTTCATTGTTTGAAAGTGGTCTTCCATACATTTGTGTGTTCTATTGGAAACTAGTGATAGCTATACTTCGAATCCATGTTGGTGAAATACTTTGAACCTTTGAGATAGTCCGAAAGTTCATCAATCTATGGGATTGGATACCCGTTCTTGACAATGATTTTATTTAGTGCTTGATAATCAATACATAGCCTCCAGGTCCCATCTTTCTTTTATACAAGTACAAGCAGGCTCCCATAAGGTGAGGAACTTGGGTGGATGTGCACTTTTTGCAACAAATCATGGATCTGCCACTTGATATCTTTATTATCTAGAATAGAATGGTCATATATTGGCGCATTAGGTAGAAGTGGTCCGAAAGTCTCATCGATCGAATGCTTGTATTGACATTGGAAGGGTACCCTTGTGGGTTAGGAAAAGATGTCCCTGTATTCTTTCATGACCTTATCCACCTATTTTTGTTACATGGAGGTACCCTTATCGGGGCCCATGGATGGGGCCATGATATTCCCCTTACTTCAAGAGTGAATTAGAAAGAAAGGAAAAATTCCTGGTATGGGAGATCTTCTTACTACATTACTAAGTACTGATCAAAGATATGGTGCTAAGAAGGCCTACCTCTAATATCTTGTATAACTTATTGCCCAAAGTAGTAATAATAGTGTGAGGCCTAGAATCATACATAACATGAAGTTTCGACAAGTATGGTTGGGCTAATAATACATCAAAAAATTTAAGAGGAGCAATCTCACAAAGTACCTCATTCGTGAATGGTTTGATGTTGTTTAGAAACCAGAACCCTTGGTTGACTCGAAGATATTATCCTTGGTGGAGCCATACAATGGTGTATGGTTGAGGTTGTGGTGTGGTTGATAGGCCCAATATCTTAATGAATTATACTCAATGTAGAGATGGGCTTCTTTTGGCTCCATCTCTCAATAACTACTACAATGGAGAGCCATTAACCCACATATGTGAGTGGAAAAGATGCTTCGCTTCCTCTTGGTCTTCGGGCTCAATCTTATGGACCTTAGTGGTGGCCATGGTGGCACTGAGCTCTACATGAGTAATCTGCATCACTTTTTCATTCCCTTGGTCAAGGTCTAACTTTGATTCATAATGTGCATCTGATTTTCAATCCTTAAGCTTGACCACTAGTGACTCCTTGGCATGACACTCACTTGTGTTGTGAGTGGGGCTCTTGTGAAACTCACATCACTTCCCTATGTCCTTATTCATCTTTGTGGTTTTTTTATTTTCTTGTGGATTTGATGGGTCATCTTGGGTCACCCAACCTTGGCTTTCTCCATTGTTATGTGGATTGGGGGTTCCTTTTGCATACTTCAGATTCATAGATCCAAAGTCTCGCTTCTTATGTTTAATTTTTTTTCAACGTTGGAAGCATATCGATGTGTTACACCAAGCAAGGAGATGTCCAAGAACTCCATTTCTTCTGGAATGTATGTGTGTAGATAACCCTAAAACTATAGCACCATATGTTGCTCAAAATATTTCATACCTAGCTTTTTGCATAGATTATGAAAAATATTTTTGAACTCATGCACATCTTGGTCCTTTTGTTATCATAATGTGGTCCATTATATGTATTTGTCCTCATAGCTCCCCACAGGATAATATTGTTCCTTGACAACATCTCAAAAATAGTTCCAAGTGGTTGTAACTATGAAAAAGGAGGGTTCCTCAGCCCTTTCATCATAGTATGTTTCCCACTAGTCCTTGACATGAGGAGCGAACTTAAGTAGTGGAAAAATATTCTTCTCCCTCTAGGAGAAACTATGGACTGAAACATAACCCTCCAGAAAATTCTACCATTTATCTACAACATATGCATTTATTTAACATTTGAATATAGGGATATTGAAGTTCACTTGTACCTTGAAGGTGCCTCCGAAGTGAATCCTAGATGAATATGTGTCGTCAATGTACATCCACTGAAGGATTTGGGAAAAATTTTCCATCATCTCATTACTTACCACTTGAGGCCTTCTTCCAACAACATTTTGATAGGATCTCCTTCTCCCTGATATTTATTTTCTTCCATCATGGGAGGTGGTTGATGACGGTGGTGATGTTCTTGTAATGGTTCAACCAGTTCATGTCCCAACTCCTTATACCCCAACCTTATTGGGGACATGCATAGAAGAAAAGAGAAGGAGCGGATCGCTCTAATACAACTAATATGGTTTTATGCAGAAATGGAAATAAATAATATATAAATATAAATAGAGAGGTACAACAAAAACATAACTTAAATTCATTAATAAAAAACTATTGAAAACTATTACATATATAATGGAAATAAACTAGTTCGGGTGATGTTATTTTATCTTTGAGAAGAGATGTGTCAGCTATGTTAAAATTAGGCTTGGAGACATTTTATCATTAAGAAACAATGGGAAACCCTAAAAATCCAAAACCTAACCCTAGGATATGAAGCACCAAAATCTTGTGTGTACCATTGAGGTTAGTTGGAAAGTAAACTTCCTAGGGTCGTAATTTTGTCATACAATCCCTATTTTAGTATTATAATACCTCGTTTCAAATATATCTAAGAGCAGGTTGAAGAAATTATAATTAATAGGTATTGAGCTTTTATAATCTCTCCATTTTCCTAGAAAAACATCTTTTAGGTCCTCATAATGTCTCTGAAAGTTTAGTACCCAAAAATATGCAAAAAACAGGAAGTTGTGATACAATTAAGGAAATTGAAAGAGACAATGGTGGGTTTCCAAGTCAAATAGGTGGGTGGCCACCAATATCCACCTTGATAAATCCTCCACCATTACGAAGAAATGGTCCCCATTTCATTGAGTTCCTCCATGAGATTGGGAAACTTCTATTGAATTTGGTCCCTAATGAGCCACTTGCCTTGGTGTAGGGGTTGACTAGCTTTGACAACTTGATATCATTGGATCTTCTTTTGTCGAATGGTTTTGATCTATGTGACAATAATATGATAAATTGTGGCTTGTTCCATGCAATTTGCGTTGAGCTCTATTAGCGTAAGTTTTTCTGTAATGTCTGATGTGTCCAACCATAGTGAAAAGTATGGCCTAAGGCATTCAGGGTGGAAGCAAAGGAATGGGGAAATGTTGAAATCGAAATAATTATCACCCACAACCATTGGGATGGTGTACGGACCATAATGGAGTGGTTGGATCTTCCGATGGGCTCTGAGAAGGTTTTCCTTCTGCAAATGAAACCAAAAATTGTCACCAACCTGAAATTTATGTGGCACTTGATGTTGATCATGCCATTACTTGTACCTGGCATTGGAATTCTCCAAGATGTCGTGAACCTACTGGTGGATGTGCTGGATGCGCTTAATAAACTTGGTTACTTTATCTGCCTCGGACTCTACATGTGTGGATTTTATCTGTGTAGTCATATGTTGGTAATTTAATTGATCTTAAATTACTTCTTAAATTATCGACCAAGGCTTGTAAATTGATGAAGTGTATGTGCACCATTTCTGCTAGGACTATTTATTATGGGAGTAGTTTTCAAATTGAATTAGGATGTTTTCATGCACATGTTTTATCTAAGAATCAATCAAAGTAAAATGATTGTCACTCTTTCTGAAAAGGAAAGTATCACAGTGACACAAATGAAGCTAGTTTGAAGTACATAAATAAATAGCAAAATAAAATCTAAATATTCTTCAGAAAGAAAGCTAACCTTAAAGTTTACAAATAAATATCACATTAGAAAAATCAAAATCTTCTTCACACTAACAAAAATAAAACCTTGAACTCATAGAAAATTTTAGGGGCGAATGTTCGCCCTTTGGCGAAATTAAGGGGTTTTAAATTTTTAGTGGGCGAATATTTTGTATCATAGTACTTTTTACAAATCACCTCAAATAGCCCACCTTATATTAAGGGAGAGGGTAAAAAAGGTAAATTTAGCCCTTGAAATTAGGAGTTACAACCTTCCATTCGCCCATTTTCAAGAATAGGTTTTATTTAAGTGAATCCATTCGCCCATTTTCAAGAATAGGTTTTATTTAAGTGAATCCTATGGGCCAAAAACCATATTTATAAAAGAGGTATGGTAAATTAATAAAAATATAAATAAATGAAAAGTATGGTAAATTAATAAAACATTTTTTATATTTACTCCATAAGTCTCCTTATATACATGCAAGGGTGTAAACAAATAAAAATATAAGTAAAGTGGAGATATGGTAAATAAATAAAACGTCCTTTTATACTTACTCAAAAGGTATGCTAAATCAATAAAAAATATAAATAAAATAGACGTATGGTAAATAAATAAAACCTTAGTCCATAACCCTCGTTCTATTTATGTAGGGTCAAGAAAGAGGTTTTATTTAAGTTAATCCTATGGGCCAAATACCATATTTGTAAGAGGTATGGTAAATTAATAAAAATACAAATAAATGAGACGTATAGTAAACAAATAAAATATTTTTTTATATTTACTCCATAAGTCACGTTATATTTACGAACACTCAAAAATGCGTTATATTTAGGTAAAACCTATGGGCAAAATAATATGGGGCAAATACCATGGACTAGATTGTTATTAATACCATGCAAAAAAACATTATTAACCCTAATATTAGTATTAATAAAAATAAAAATGGCACATGGTATTGACCCATGGTATTCACCAAAATGGCACATGGTATCGACCCATGGTATTCACTTGGAATGTAGCCTATTTAAATGGGGGAATTAAACCAGAATAGATCCATCTTTACTCTGGATCTACTAACCCGCGATAGATTGCGTTGCCAGGTTTTTGAAATCCCTCCCTCTCTGTACAAATAAAAACTACACTGTTATAGCTGGTAATTTCTTGTAATTTCTTGAAGTGATTCATCGATGGATGATATAATTGTGTGGTGCCAAATTCTACATAATATTGAGTAAACAAATTAGGAATTATATTTTATACTACGTTTGATCCTGCATTATTCGTTTGTTTCTATAGTACTTCAAGTATTTGTATCTTAATGCAATTCTATTTTATATTCAGCCTTGTATTATTCTAATTTTCATGCTGTATTTTGTGATTCTGATGTCCTTTCAGTTATCTCTTTCCTATGGTGGTGTTGGATGTCGAGGAACACTTGATGACCGACATGCTTTATGCTCTGCAAAATGTCAGGTATTTTCTTAGTTGCATATAGAAAGATCAGAGAAAAGGATTTATCGTTATGCTTTGGATAATTATCCATGCCACTGCCAGACTGCCATTTAGATGTTTATCAATGCCATATTTGAAATTTCAGTAGAGCTTGATGCATTGAATCTATTTGTCTTTAGTGGGATATTAAACCAGCTGAATTCTGAGTAGTGGGTTATGTAAAAAATTGAGCTTTGTTTTGTATTTGTTGTAAAAAATTGAACTGGACTTTTATATGTTTGAAATTTCAGTAGAGCTTGATGTATTAAATACATTTGTCTTTAGTGGGATATTAAACCAACTGAATTCTGGGTAGTGGGTTATGTAAAAAATTGAGCTTTGTTTTGTATTTGCTGTAAAAAACTGGACTGGACTTTCAACAACGGTTTCTGCAGTAAATAGCATTAGATTTTTGGGTTTTGTCCGAAATGAGGTTGAACACAACTTCTTGTCTGCAAAGTCGGTTGTTGGGCGAGCCACCAAAAGGGTCGTTGTATCCAACCGAGAAATCATGCACATTATGTTTTTGGTTTGAAAATTATTTCACAACTATTGTTCTTTTATTGTACAATTTGAAATTAGATAAAACTTGTACAAATAAATTTTAAAAGTCATATGATGGGCACTATAAAAATAAAAACGTCATAAAAAATTCCTTGACAGGTAGGGCCACCTGTCAAATTTAACCCCTGGTTGTGTAAGTCGGGGTGGTGCAGTTTGTAACCTTACTCGATTCGATCGTATGAGTAATTAATTTTTAATTTAATATATATATCCCAATTCTCTGTCATCGCATGCATGATGCATGACCATGTGACATGTCTTGAATTCCCATGAAATAGCTTTACTACGTTTTTACCATTTTGCTTGAAATGACCTACTTATAGTCTTAGTTGTACCTTACCTTCAAGGATGGAATATCATTTTGCAAATAATTTAATCTCTCCAGCATGACCGCGCTCACTTATCACAGACACAGGAGTGCCCGTGCCATCAATTAATGAAATGAATATTGACATAAATTATGGCAAGTGCAAGATGATTTTAGTGAAATACAAGTCGTAGACCAAAGATTTGTTTGATTATGTCAATCTCTCAATGTTTACAACCATAAATACCAATAATTCGATGGTAAGGTTGCTGCCAAAAAAATATTCAAAAATGGAGCTATGAGTTGTGACAAGTAACAATGATTATGTTTCTTTTAAAAAACTGCCATAAATGTGAGCATTACGGTAAATGACGGTAATAATTCTTTAAATTTTCCAAACATAAATTTCTCTGGCAAAAAAAAAAAAGACTGAATTCTTAAGTGATAACAACATGTAAATGTACTATATGAATAACCTAATTTTACCAAATATGTTAAATTACAAAACCAACTTCATATATAACATATTTGTTATAAATCAAACCCTTATCAAATAATTCATATTCGTTATAAATATCCCATAAAAGAAATGGTTCAACGAATAATTAAAAAATTATTTTTAAAAAATATCACATGGCAAAATTCATTTACCATGTTGGTACGTTAATTATATATCCTTTTATATTGATTGAACATATCTATACCCAATATAAATTCAAAAACCCATATAAAATTGATAAGGTCTCAAAGGATATATATATTATATATATATATATTATATATTTATTATATATATTATTGTTTGATTTATAAACTTGAGGATGGAGCCTGAAGTCAAGCCAGCTAGCCTTCAAACTGCATTTGGTATGCAAGTGCAAAGTAGATCAATGATGCTTCAGTCAATCTCCGGGTTTTGTTTATAAATTAAACAATTGCTTGGCAGTTATTTACGTTATATGGAGTTTATTTAAAATGTCAATTTGACTTACTCCTTTCAGTAAACAATATTTTTACTAGTTAAATTTTTATGCCATTTATGTAAAGGATAATGTCTAGTGATCTATATAATTTTAATTAATTAGATAATAGCCATAGCATCTTTAATTAATTAAAAATTATATATTATGATTGGTTAGTCAGATAAGATTGTTAGACATTAATTGTAATTAATTAGACTAAATATAATTAATTTTATCCCACAGAATTTTTATTATTTTATGTAATTAATTAGGGATCAAAATTTTTACCTACCACAGGAGTTATGACTTAATTAGTTTTGATCATTAAAATTTCAAAACAATGAATAATTGAATCTGCTTGAATTAAAAATTTAGCCCACAGGGCAATTTTATTGTCATTTAGATTTCAATTTTGAGCATGATTTGACATAGGTAACAATTGAAATTTATTAAAGCCTCAAATTTAACATAAGCATGTGATTTTTAATTTTGATGCAGTAGTACAACCTGTAAATTTCTCTGAAATTCGTTGTGACATTCCCGAACTTAAGGGAGATAACTATAAGTTTTGGAAGGAGAGGATTCTCCTTCATTTGGGGTGGATGGACATAGATTATGCTATTATGAAAGATGAACCACCGGCACTCACTAATACCAGCACTGCAGCGGACATCACGCTTTATGAATGATGGGAGCAATCCAATCATCTAAGCATGATGTTCATCAAGACTAAAATTTCAGCTGGTATTCGTGGTTCCGTTGATTAACATGAAAAGGTTCGAGACTTGTTGAAGGCCATTGACGATCAATTCGTCACTTCAGACAAGGCACTAGCAAGCATCTTAATCATGAAGTTCTCATCCCTAAGACTCACTAGTGTGAAAGGTGTGCGCGAACACATCATGCAGATGAGGGACACTGTGGCTCAATTGAAGAAACTCGAGGTTGATATATCGGAGTCCTTCCTAGTGCACTACATCTTGAACACCCTTCCTCACCAATATGGACCTTTCAAAATATCATACAACACACATAAAGACAAATGGTCAGTCAATGAACTCATGACCATGTGTGTTCAAGAGGAAGAGAGACTCGTGATGGAACTGGGAGAGAGTGCAATGCTTACAACATGTGGAAAGGGAAAATCTAAAGCAAATCGGAAAGGGAAAGGTAAAGTACCTCCCCAAGCCAGTATCAAGAAGGACTCCAAGTGTTTCTTCTGTAAGAAGAAGGGACACATGAAGAAGGAATTCGCCAAATTTAAGAAATGCCTTGCAGACAAAGGTAATTTGATCTCATTTGTTTGTTATGAATCTAATATGGTTAATGTTAATATTAACACATGGTGGATTGATTCTGGATCAACAATTCACATTTCGAATTCCTTACAGGGTTTGCAAAACCTAAGGAAACCAGTGGGAAGTGAGCAAAGCATCTTATCAGGAAACAAGATGGGCTCACATGTGGAAGCTATAGGAACATGTTATTTGACTTTAAGTAGTGGTTTTGTTTTAGAATTAGAAAAGACCTTTTATGTTCCAAGTTTCTCTAGAAACTTGATTTCAGTTTCAAGGCTTGTACCTTTTGGATATTCCTTAAACTTTTCGGAAAAATCTTTCAGTCAATTTTATAAATCTGATTATGTTGGGAATGGTATCTTGTCTAATGGTCTTTACAGCATTAATTTACAAACCAATGCCACTTATAATTCAATGCATGTTCACACTGGTACTAAAAGATGTGTTATTAAAGAAGATTCCTCTAAATTATGGCACTGGAGACTAGATCATATCTCCATAGAAAGAATTAAAAGATTGGTAAATGAAGGGGTACTTAATACTCTAGATTTTACTGATTTTGAGACTTGTGTGGACTGCATAAAGGGAAAGCAGACCAACAAGTCAAAGAAATGTGCCAATAGGAGTTCAGACATATTAGAAATCATACATACTGATATATGTAGTCCAGACATGGACTCACATGGTCAGAGATATTTCATCTCCTTCATAGATGATTACCCACGATATATGTATCTCTACATGCTTCATAAAAAGAGCGAAGCATTAGATGCCTTTAAGATCTTTAAGGTTGAAGTAAAGAAACAATGCGGCAAGCAAATTAAGATCGTGAGATCAGATAGAGGTGGAGAATATTATGGTAGATACACAGAAGATGGACAAGCACCTGGACCATTTGCTAAATTTCTTCAAGAGCATGGGATTGTTGCCCAATACACCATGCTTGGTTCACCCGACCAGAATGGTGTAGCAGAAAGAAGAAATTGAACATTATTGGACATGGTGCGGAGTATGCTTAGCAGCTCCAATCTTCTTAAATCCTTGTGGACTGAAGCACTTAAGACGACAGTGTATATATTAAACCGAGTTCCAACCAAGGCGGTTCCTAAAACACCATTTGAATTATGGAAAGGTTGGAAACCGAGTTTGTGACATATGCGCGTTTGGGGATGCCCATCTGAAGTGAGAATTTATAATCCACAAGAGAAGAAGCTGGACCCAAGGACCATTAGTGGGTATTTCATTGGATATGCTGAAAGGTCTAAAGGTTACAGATTTTACTGTCCATCCCATAGCACTAGGATTGTGGAATCAAGAAATGCGAAGTTTCTTGAAAATGACTTGATCAGTGGGAGCGATCAAACCAGAAACATAGTTTCTGAGAAGGATCATTCAGAATCTCAACCTTCCACTTCAAATGATAGATTGATTATTGTTCATAGCACCCCTCAAGTACAAACTGGTGTTGAACAACCAATCGTTGAAGTTCCACAAGCTGCTGACGATATTCCAGTAGATCAAGGAGTTCAAGAGTTTCCAAGAACTTTTGAACAACAAGTTGAACCACATACTTCTTAGGAAGATGATGGTTCAACATTAAGAAGATCTACTAGACCAAATAAATCAGCGATTCCTAGTGATTATGTTGTATATCTACAAGAATCTGACTACAACATTGGAGTCGTAAATGATCCTAAGTCATTTTCACAAGCCATGAGTTGCAAAGGATCAGAACTATGGTACAATGCCATGAAGGAAGAGATGAAATCCGTAAAGAGTAACGAAGTTTGGGATCTTGTTGAGTTGCCTAATGGTGCAAAAGCCATTGGATGTAAATGGGTCTTTAAGACAAAGAAAGACTCATTAGGCAACGTTGAGAGATACAAGGCAAGACTTGTTGCTAAGGGATTCACTCAGAAAGAAGGAATCGACTACACGGAGACTTTTTCTCCTGTATCTAGGAAAGATTCCTTACGCATTATTATGGCATTAGTAGCCCATTTTGACTTAGAGTTGCAACAAATGGATGTGAAAACGGCCTTTCTCAATGGAAATCTAGAGGAGAAGGTTTACATGAAACAACTTGAAGGATTCGCCTCTAGTGATGGTGAGCAATTGATTTGCAAGCTCAAGAAGTCATTATATGGTTTAAAACAAGCATCCCGCCAATGGTATTTGAAATTCCATAATGTAATTTCTTCTTTCGGTTTTGTAGAAAACATTATGGATCAATGTATATACCTAAAATTTAGTGGGAGTAAAATTTGTTTTCTTGTTTTATTTGTGGATGACATTTTGCTAGCAACCAATGATAAGGGTTTGTTACATGAGGTGAAACAATTCCTCTCTAAAAATTTTGATATGAAGGATATGGGTGAGGCATATTATGTCATTGACATTAAGATACATAGAGACAGATTTCGAGGCATCTTGGGTCTGTCACAGGAAACCTATATTAATAAAATTTTAGAGAGATTTCGGATGAAGGATTGCTCACCAAGTGTAGCTCCCATAGTGAAGGGTGATAGGTTCAATTTGAACCAATGCCCGAAGAACGACTTGGAAAGGGAACAAATGAAGAACACTCCATATGCTTCTGCTGTCGGAAGCCTAATGTATGCTCAAGTCTGCACAAGACCTGACATTGCATTTGTTGTGGGAATGTTGGGACGATATCAGAATGATCCAGGTTTAGACCACTGGAGAGCTGCAAAGAAAGTAATGAGGTACCTTCAAGGAACCAAAGACTACATGCTTATGTATAGACGGACGGACAACTTGGAAGTAATTGGCTACTCAGATTCTGACTTTGTTGGATGTGTTGATTCATGCAAATCAACATCAGGTTACATTTTTATGATGGTTGGTGGAGCTGTATCATGGAGGAGTGCCAAGAAAACCTTGATTGCCACTTCCACTATGGAAGCCGAGTTCGTCTCCTGTTTTGAGGCTACTTTACATGGTGTATGGCTTAAGAGTTTCATTTTTGGGCTTAGAATTATGGATTCTATCTCTAAGTCATTGAGAATATATTGTGATAATTCAGCTTTTGTTTTTATGGCTAAAAACAACAACTGAATTATCACAATATATTCTCAATGGCTTAGAGATAGAATCCATAATTCTAAGCCCAGAAATGAAACTCTTAAGCCATACACCATGTAAAGTAGCCTCAAAACAAGAGACGAACTCCGCTTCCATAGTGGAAGTGGCAATCAAGGTTTGCTTGGCACTCCTCCATGATACAGCTCCACCGGCCATCATAAAAATGTAACCTAATGTTGATTTGCGTGAATCAACACATCCAGCAAAGTCAGAATCCGAGTAGCCAATTACTTCCAAGTTGTCCGTCCGTCTATACATAAGCATGTAGTCTTTGGTTCCTTGAAGGTACCTCATTACTTTCTTTGCAGCTCTTCAGTTGTCTAAACCTGGATCGCTCTGATACCAATATTAGAAATCTAACAGCAATTCAATTTGCGGATTTAAAGAATCTAAAAATGAAATTTCAATGCCGAGGATTACCTCCAGCCTTTGATAACGCTCTTGCTGCAAACCACAGTCCACTTGCTTCTTCACTGAAACAGCACTCCAGCTTCAATCCAAGCAAAAAGAAAAATCACAGAAAATCTGAAGATACTTCCAAGCTATGCTCTCTCAGCTAGATGGTGTAAACAACTGAAGGGGATTAAGATGTTAGCTTGGGGACCAAACAGATGAATTTATAGCCAAGCTTCCATCAAGCTTCTAATGGCTATGTGTCAGGTGTTCCATAGATCAAGGTAGGGAACTCCAGATGGAGTAATGGACCACTTCAGAAGCTCCAACCAGAAATTAATTAACTGCAGTTGATTTCCTTAATTTAAGGAAATTACTGCAGTTGGTTTCCAAAAGTTAAGGAAAGACTGCAGTTTAGTTCCATAACTGTAGGTAACAGTTGGTAAAATTAATGGAGCTTAACATTCTCCCACTTGGTCCATACTTCCAAACTTAATGTCTCAACTTAAAAACCATTGATAATCTGTATTAAGTAATAGATACATGAATCATGGCAATAAGTCCTCTAATGACAAGTATTATCTTCCATGTATTACTATGTATTTATTTCTATTAAAATTTATGTGGCAACAATTTCTTAATGAATAAACCTTATGTTTATTCTTGGTCCTTTTTAAATGAATTTTCTCAAATCAACTTAAGGTGCACATAAATATGAGAAAAAACATCACAATAATTAAGAATTTCATTAAAATAACATTGTCCATACAATGAGAAACTACATAATGGAACCAAGTCCCATATTCATTACATGATCCTTGAATTTAAATGGTGGCATGCCTTTAGTCAAAGGATCAGCGATCATCAACTCACTGCTGACGTGCTCAATGACCACTTTCTTTTCTTTAACACGTTCCCTTATAGCTAAATACTTAATGTCGATGTGTTAAGCTCCATTAATGTTTACCAACTGTTACCTACAGTTATGGAACTAAACTGAAGTCTTTCCTTAATTTTTGGAAACCAACTGTAGTAATTTCCTTAAATTAAGGAAATCAACTGCAGTTAATTAATTTTCTGGTTGGAGCTTCTGAAGTGGTCCATTACTCCATCTGGAGTTCTCTACC
>APFE030713418.1:0-10386 GCA_000404065.3 Pinus taeda
TGTGTGGGGGACCGTATCCCCCGGCTGGGAGGTCTGGAGGCACTACCCCCGAAGCTAAAAATAGATGAAAAATTACCTTGTAAAATATTGTAATTTCATAGTCCATTTGAGTCATTCATCAAGCAGATGATCTAACGGTAGAAGTTATGTTAATTGAAGATTTTTTTCCCTAGAAGGCAACCCTCAGTTTATATGAGGGCATTGTATTTCTATTGTGTATTATTATTTCTGAGCGAGAAAGAAAGAGAGGACTATGTGAGAGCGATGAGGAAATTATAGCGGATTTTTTGTAGGTTGTATCTCTTCATTTTGTTGGATAATATAAAATGAAGGACCGTTTTTTTCTCCATGGACGTAGACCAAATTGGGTTAACCACATATATCTGTGTCTCTCTTATTTTATGTGTTTTTTGTGTTTGTGTTTCCGCAATATTTGATGTGTTCCATGGATCTGTAATATAGAATTATCTAACAAGTGGTATCAGAGTTGAAGGTCTATTTGGCTGATCAAATCACAGGAAAAAAGGGTTCCCAGTTCGAGTGGGAGCAATGGCAGAAGATGGTAGGTTTAAAATTGAGAATTTCAATGGCTAAAACTACCAGTTGTGGAAGATGTAGATGGAAGATTATCTATATCAGAAAGATCTATACCTATCATTAAGTGGGAAATCAAAGCATTTGATGAGTATGACAGATGGAGAATAGGATATTCTCGATAGAAAGGCACTAGGAACAATACGACTATGTCTAGCAACGTCGATGGAATTATACATTTCAAAGGAAATTACAACAAAAGGTTTAATGAGGACATTGGCCAAACTATGAAAAACCCTTGGCATCAAATAAGGTATTTCTTATGAAGCCTCTATTTAATATGAAGATTTCAGAAGGTGGATTTGTTGCTGATAATTTAAATGAATTTAACATGTTTACTAGAGAAATAAGTTCTATAGGGGTAAATTTTGATGATGAAGTTAGGGCTCTGTTATTTCTGTGCCTATTTCCAAAAAGTTGGAATGGCTTAATTATGGATATTAGGAACTCTATATTTGGATCTAGTACTTTAAATTTTGATGATGTTGTTGGTGCCATCCTTAGCGAGGAAATGCAACAGAAAATCTTCAGTGAGACATCAGGTAATAATTTGACTGTGGAGACTAGATGAAGAAAAATGGAAAGAGTAAGGAGACCAAGAAATTACAATAAGTTAAGAAAAAACGTATCCAAATCCTCAAGGATATTCTTCTAGAAATGTGGGAAGAAATGACACCTAAAGAAATACTGCAAATCTCGAAAGGAAAAAGAAGGAGATGGATAGCAAGAAAACAATAATGAGGTGAATGTAATAGGTGATGTGTTGCAAGATGATTTGATTCTTTCATTAAAAAATATTGTTGATGCCTAGGTGCTAGATTCAAGGGCCTCATTTCATGCCACACCTAATAGGAAACATTTTCATTACTATGTTCAAGGATATTTTGGACAGGTTCATCTAGATGATGATAAATCACGTAAAATCGTTGGAATGGGTAAGATTTTTATAAAACAACAGAATTGAAACCAATGGATATTAAAGGAGGTAAGGCATGTTCCAGATCTGAAGAAAAATATAATTCCAACAGGGTAGTTGGGAGGTGTAGGTTGTGTAACTACAATTACAAACAAAACCTGGAAGGTCAATAAAGGATCACTAGTAATAGAAAACAGAGAAAAGGTTGGTACATTGTATTTATGCAATGGTAATTTTAATTTTGTTAATTTTTTAACCTCCAAAGGAGTAGATACAAAATTGTGGCATCATAGGCTCAGGAACATGAGTGAGGAAGGGATGTAGATTCTTCACTCAAGAAATTTTTTGCAAGGTTTGAAGGATGTTAATTTGGATTTCTATGAAAACTATGTTTATGGAAAACAGAAGAGAGTCACATTTCTCAGAGTTGGGAAGGACAAGAAGAGCGAAAAAATAGAGCTTGTGCATACAGATGTATGGGGACCTACTTAGGTATCATCACTCAGTGGCTCTCACTATTATGTTACTTTTATTGATGATGCAACCAGGAAAAATTAGATTTATTGTATTCAAAAAAAATATGATGTATTTGATACTTCCACGAAATGGAAAGATTTGGTTGAGAATGAGACAAGAAATAAGTTGAAGTGTCTCAGATCATACAATGGAGGTGAATAATACAGCAAAGAGTTTTATAAGTATTGTTTAGGGCATGGAATTAGCAAAGAGATGACAATTCTAAGAACACCATATGAAAATGGTGTGTCAGAAAAGGATGAGCAGGAAAATCATGGAGCATGCAAGGTGCATGAGATTGCATGTAGGATTGTATTCACAATTTTCAGTAAGTTTTGTAGATATTGTTGTTTATATAATAAATAGAAGGCCTTCAAGTTCATTGAATGGTGGTATTCTAGAGGAGGCATGGACATGTAAAAAGGTAAACTACTCATTTTTAAAGACTTTCGATTGTGAAGCCTTTATCGACATTAATAAGGAAAATAAAACAAAGCTTGAGGAAAAATTAAAGAAATGTACCTTGATTGGATATGGTCTTAATGATTTTGGTTATCGCTTATGATTATGAAAATCAAAAAATCATTAGGAGCATAGATGTCATATTCCATGAAAAGGCCTTGTAAAAGGATTAGATGCAGGGAAAGAAACAAGAAAAGGAAAACAAATAATAAACAGTACTTGCTGAGATCACAAAAGAGTTAAAGGTGCTTGAAATTCATAATGATCAGTAGCCACAACAACAACAACAACAAACACTTCAAACACCTGAAAGTGGTGTTAGAATATCTACTAGGATAAGTAAACTCACTGAACAATACTCTCCTTCATTATATTATATATTATTGACTGATTCTAGTGAACCATAATGTTATGAAGAAGAAATGCAGGTAGAAACTAGGAAGAAATCGTAGCTAGCAATTGAAGAAGAGATGGACTCCTTGGTACATAACCAGACTTGGGACTTAGTTAGGTTGCCTGCAGGTTAAACATCATTGGAGAATAAATGGGTTTATAGGTTGAAGGAAGAATATGGAGGTAAATAGAGGTATAAGGCTAAACTTGTGGTGGAAGCGTTTACACAAAAGAAAGGTATAGAATTTGATGAAATTTTTATTCCTATTCTTAAAATGACTTCAATCAAAACTATTTTAAGTCTTGTGGCTATAGAATATTTGCAACTTGAACAGTTAGATGTAAAGAAAAACTTTCTCCATGGGGATTTGGAGGAAGAGACCTATATGCAGTAGCCACAAGGGTGTGAGGTCAAAGGGAAGGAGACATTAGTGTGCAAGTTGAAGAATATCTTGTATATCCTAAAACAGGCTCTAAGGCAGTGGTATCTAAAATTTGATAGGTTTATGTCTAAACAAGGTTATACTAGATGTCACTCTGACCATTGTGCTTATCTTAAAAAGAAAAATGATGGCAGTCATATTATATTGTTATTGTATGTAGATGACATGATTGTTATAAGATATAACATGTAGGAAATTAATGCACACAAAGGAAAATTGGCAGATGTATTTGCAATGAAGGATTTGGGTTCCACAAAACAAATCCTTGTTATGAGAATAACTAGAGATATAAAAAATCACAAATTAATGTTGTCTCAAAGTGAGTACATACAAAAGGTTTTAGAAATATTTAACATGTAGAATGAAAAACTAATTAATACACCTATGGCTAGTCATTTCAAACTAAGTAAGGATATGTGTCCCAAGACCCAGGATGAGATGGATAATATGTCTAAAGTTCCATATGCATCAGAAATTGGAAGCTTATTGTATGTAATGGTGTGCACAAGGCTTGATATTGCACATGCAGTGGGAGTTGTAAGAAGGTATATGAAAAGTCTGGGAAAAGAGCATTGGATGGCAATGAAGTGGATTCTCAAGTATTTGAGAGGTACCATAAATCAAGAATTATGCTTTGGTGGTTAAAGCATTGCTCTACAAGGATATTTTGATGCATATATGGCAAGTGATAAAGATAACAGGTGTTACATAGTAATTTGTCACCATTGGTCACCGTCCCTGTTACCCCTATTTTCGTACATTGGAGGATACATTCTGGGAACTTTGAGCAATGACATAGCCTAAAAACACTTGCATTATGTTCCCCTGAGTATGTACTTCATGTTCCCTGAAGACACCTTCTGCAAATTATCCCTGAAAAGTGCCCTTTTTCCATTGGCGCAGGTACACAATGTCTTATCCGCGCCAATCACTGAGATCCTTAAAAAGGGGTGTGCCCATTGGCGCTCTGTCCTAGAACAACACCCGCGCCAACTAAGTTTGGTAATGATTTTTGGCAAACGCGCACCCGTATGTTTTTTCCTTTCTGATCATGAAGTCTTTTGAGGGAAAAATCCATCCGATAGAGGTCGAGAGTCATCATCTATCCTTGACATCTATCCTCAGTAGCTTTTCGGAGATAATGTCGATCTGCATTGGGCATCCTGGTGCATTGAATCTTCCTCCTTTCTCCATTTATAAAAGCTTGTCCTCATGCATTAGACAAGCTAGTTCTTAGTTCAAGGGAGTTAGTAAGGGAGTTTTGGAGTAATGTTGGAGTGATAGTAAGAGTCTTGAAGCATAGGGAGGTTATGTTGCCGGAATCTTGAGAGAGAGAAGGTCTATTGCAAGGAATACATAGCTGCTCGCCCATCCAGAGAATAGGTTCAATGTCAGAACCTTGGTTGTATCTTTCTCTGCCTATTTATCAATAATAATAGACAACTATCATTATGGTTCCACTCATGTGTCTTTATTATGATGCTTGAGTTGTGTCCTTTCTGACTGATACATAGTTGCATTTCCCAGATTTTATGCTTGTATTTGTCTTGTTCTTTGCATGTGCAGGTGTCTGTTCACGGAGATCGTGAGGACCGTAACCAGCTAAAGCGAAAGAACGGAAGCAACGACCCTTCTACGAATATAAGCGTTGGATTCGAGGTAGGCCCTCATCTTGGCCTTTATTTTGCAATTAGGAACCTGCGTGTTAGCGTTGTTTGATTGTTGCTAGACCTCAGTTAGGCTAGTGGGATCACCTTTGTCTGCAGAGGGGATTTACCTGTTCAACAATTTGGCCACTCCACTGGGGAGTTTAGCTTGTTGTTTGATTTTTAAACTTTAGACGGAGTCTGAAGCATGGCCAGATAGCCTTCGAAACACTATTGCTTTGCATTAGTGAAGTAGATCAAAGCCACTTCAGTCAATCTCCGGTTTGGTTTACGAACTGAACAATTTGGAGTTTGTCTTGAATGTTAGTTTTCTCTTGCTTGCCTGAGTTCATGAGCTTTCTGGGTCATTTGTTGTTTGTCTCGTTTATTTTTTGGTTCAGCAAACGCGGTTGGCGCATTTTTTCCTTTGACATTCGCGCCAGTTGGCACGTTTTTTCCTTTGACAGTCGTGCCAATTCCTGAATAGCGCAAGTTGCAGATTCACAGTCGCGCCAGCTCTGTGAATTTTGACAGTTTGTTATTTGAAAGCCCCTTAAACTCGGATTTTTGTTTTTCTATATCTTTTGCAGCTTCTGGAAGTGTGTTAGACCTTTGTGTGACTGGTTATTACTTTAATCCTTCAGTTGTTTGCTTATTTCTATCGATTTTGTATCCTAGCCCTAGAACATCTAGTGGCTTTGCATATCGAGCCTTCTATGGGAAGTTATGGTTTGATAATCCAGTCAACTTTTTGGTTGTTTTCCGCACTCATCTAGTGGTTGTGAAAGTTTGGTATTCTATGCTTCGAGTGCTTCACTTCTAGCTTGTTTGGAAATCTCACCCAATTTTCTTGATTTGCGCTTGATTGGTTCTTAGATTACATTAGAATCATCTTGTGTTTGAGAATTCTTTTGCATAGATCACATTTGCATAATTAGAATTCTCATTTGTGCATAGATTACATTTGCACACTTTTCAAGTGAATTGTGCATAGATTCCTCCTTTGAATTCCTTTTTGTCTTGTTGAGCTTAGATCACATAGCTCATACAAGCCTTTGTTTTCCTTTGATATGGAGAACTGTTTTGGTGTCTTGGAGACTTTGTTGTCTTTTCATCAAGTGATTTTATTCCTTTTGCTTGGTGTAGCTATCTCTCAAAATCATTTTTGAGTGCTTTGTGCCATTGAAAAGAAAATCAAACTAATATCTTTTGCGTTCAATAGTTAAAAGGGAAAAGAACATTTCGTTGATTTGTATTTTCAAAAGAAAAGTTTCGTTTCCTTGTCACTAGCTGCATTAGATTGTTTGATTGCTTGTGTTCATTTGGTCTGATCAAAAAATTCCTAACCTTCTCATAGTTAGAATTCATCGAACAAAATGGTATTCTTTGGCGTGTAGTTTGCATTTAAGTGATTGTGAGAGATCATACGGTAGGACCTGAAATCAAAACTTAATTCAAGATCAACCGTAAAATAAACCAAATTTACTTAAAAAACTCATTGGAACTTAACGCAAATATCTAGAGGTCTAGGCTAGAGACGTGCTCCGGCGTCGTTAAACCTAGTCACTCTTGTTTTCCCATTAAGGTTGGGTGATTCCTCCTGGTGTGATTCAATTGTGGTCTAGCACGGATTTGGGCTCCCACGTACTGTCGTGTATATATGGGGAGACTCCACTAGGTTTGCATCCTTTATCCATAGGAAGCCGAGTCTGCCGCCTTGTGAACCGTAACGCACTAAACACAGCATTCGGGAAGATTGACTGCAGTACAGAAAGTCCTTGGTTCTCATACGATTGCCAAGGTGTATAAGCAGTTTTACGGGTTGCTTGGTAAACCTTTTGCCTAGAATCTCCAGAGCAGTCACTTTTGATCCTTTTTGGACTCCCTAAAAGAAAAGGTGTAAGTGAGTGTCTTGTCACTTCGTGCTCATTAAACATTCGAAGGAGACTAGAGTCATCTTTTTGTCCTTTTCTCGACTCTTAAAAACATGAAAAGGTCAAGTTCAGTTCCTGTGTCTTAAAAGTTTATTTGGCCACGATAACATTACCTGGTTAGATCTTGTGTGCGTTAGCTTGAGTAGGTTTCTTTTGTTATGGCAACTTTTCCAGGGTTCACCAACCCAAGTTCCCCTCTTGACGGGAATCCTAGTCATTTCCCTCCTCTTGGGAATGTTGGTGCTCCTTATATGGCGACGTTGTCCCTTCCGGGGTTACCTGTCGGGTTGCCTGTTTGGTTTTTTTCAACCTCTTTGGTCCCTACCGTGTCGGCTGATACTTCATCAGTCTCTCCACCTGAACAACATCATGTTGAACCTAAGGTGGACCTCTCCCCTTTGACACCTACTTCTACGTCTCCTTCTTGTACTTCGCCTGGTGAAAGTCTCGATTCGAATAACCAGGTGGCTAAGAAGAACAAGAACAAGAACAAGAAGAAGAAGTCTCCTAAGGGAGAGGCTACAAGCACAACTGTTACTCCCTCAAGTACACCAAAAGTCGGGCCCCTTTCCGCTCCTCCGCGGAAGGTTAAGTTTCCTTTTCGATTATGCAAGGAGGACCATCTTCTTCGCGATTGTCCTGGCATTCCCAGGATCTTGGAAGTATAGTCCCGCGATCCGGCCCGCCCCTCATCACCCTCTAAAGCTCACGGCGATGCTACCTTATCAGTTGGGAATGGCAAGGGAAAAGGGAAGATTCGAATCCCCTGCAAACTTTGTGAAGGCAATCATCCCCTTCACCTTTGTCCACTCATGGATAAAGCCTCCACTGTTTTGGAAAGTCCCCTAGCTCCCTCGCCCCAACTCCCCGTTGGATATCAACGCCTTTCTGCAGCTGCAGATCATTCGCCTCCCGACAATGAGACTAATTCACATCCTTCTCTTGTCGAGGCCCCTCTTCCCGAACCTGGCTGTGCCCAGCCTGTTCCAGACCAACCATTGGTCGGAAAGAGTGTCGACTGGAGTTCACCTCCTGCCAACCACTCTGTTTCAGAAGAGCAAAATTCCCATGTTCTTCTCGTCTCATCGGATTCTCCTGAGCTCGATGATGGTTTTCCCATCCCAGCCTCTCTGGAGAATTCTGATTCGGTTCCTTCCGAGCAGGGGGCCAACCATATGGTTCCCCCACCAAGTAGTTCGGTCGTTTCCTTCGATTGGAATCGTTTGACTACCTCTCCCCTTCCATCCCATGTGCCTTTCTGGGTCACCGTCTATGCCTCCCATATGGCGCTGCCGGGCACTGTGTTAGATGAAGGAGCATTGGTTAGTCTTATGCCCGTTACTACTTGGCAGGCTTTGGGTTCCCCGTCGCTTGTACCTGACGCACCGAATCTCACTGCTTTTGATGGAGGAACGAGTCAACCATTAGGGATCCTTCCAAAGTTCCCTATCACTTTGGGAGGCAAGACTGTCTATATAGACGTCTCGGTTATCCAAGGATCTTTAGACTTCAGTCTTCTCCTTGGTCGTGACTATGTGTATGCCATGGGAGCCCTTGTTTCTTCACTTTTCCGTGTGGTTTGCTTTCCACACGATGGAAGAATGGTGACGATGGACCACTTATCGTTCGTTCGTCCACAAGCCCCTCCGACACCATCGCCTTCCCTCTTGGTTCTCATCCACCAGTTGCATTTGTCTCACCCCAGATTAACTACGTGGCCACCTCTCCCGTGCCTATATCCAGCAATGCCGCCATCGTGCATAGTGTCCTGGGGGCATTGGGTCCTAACTTCCAAGACATTGACCTCCCACCGGGAGCGCCACTCTTGGAAGCCCCGACTTCCTGTTCATTATGATGAAAGTCGTGCAGAGCATAGTTCGTTTTCCTATGTCAAGCTCCTTAAAAAATGAAACTAGGTCGGTCGGAGCATAGTTCGTTTTCCTATGTCAAGCTCCTTAAAAAATGAAACTAGGATTGGGCGGAGCATAGTTCCTGATCTTGTGTCAAGCTCCCTAAAAAATGAAACAAGGAGTGCGGAGCATAGTTCTTTTCCTATGTCAAGCTCCTTAAAAAATGAAATTAGGACTGGGCTGAGCATAGTTCCTTGTCTTGTGTCAAGCTCGTTAAAAGATGAATCAAGGATTTTTGAGGATAGTTCCTTGTCTTGTGTCAACCTCGTTAAAAAATGAAACAAGGATAGGTTATATAGGTAGACCCGAGGATAGTTTTGATCTTGTGGCAACCTCGTTAAACAATGAAACAAGGGTTATGAGGATAGTTCTTTTACTGTGTCAACCACATTAAAAAATGAAACAACTCCCTTTTCAGATCGAGTCTTTGATTAAGATCTCGTAAAATCCAAGTCGAGTCTTTCCAAGATCTCGAAAGTGAACGTTCATTCCATCCACTTTGTGAATGCAATGAAGCTTGGGGGGCATGTAAGTCGTTCTGCGTGGGGCATGCGAACTTATAACAAGCATAGTTTTTCATTTCAAGCTTGTGTAAACATGAAACCGAATCCAAGCAAACTTCTCTACGGTTCAAGCTTATGTAAAAATGAACCCATGCCCGAGTCACCTTTAAGCTCTTTTCCGACTCGTAAAATATGAAAAGATTGCCGAGTATTTTTTCCTTTTTGACTCGCTAAAGAGAATAAAAATGGAGGTCTTCTTTTAGCTCTTTTCTGACCGTTTAAAGATGAAAATATTGCCGAGTTATTCCTCTCGACTCGTTAAATGGACATGAGAGGTGGTCATCTTTAAACCCTTTTCCGACCGTTTATAAAACATGAAAAGATTGTCGGACCCTTGTCATTTCAAGTTCGTTAATGGAAACGAAACGACGTGATATCAATCACTTTTTTACTTTTTCGGATCGATGTCACTACTTACGAAAAGTACTCCTCGGTCGTAATGATCGGGTAGTTCATTAGAGCATAGTTTTATACTTTTTCGGGCTCGAGAGACACAACTTTACGAAAAAGGACACCCCTGGAGTCTCCTTTCCGTCCCTTTCAGACTCTCTAAAATTGAAAATGACCGAGTTATCTTTGTCGTTAAACTCGTTAAAACCAAATAGCGACAAACTCGTCCAAATGGACGAGAACGAGTTTCACTGTCGCTAGGCTCGCTAAAATATAGCGACAGGTTCGCCCGAAGGGCGGATTATAGAACAAGAATATGCTATCCCCATCAAGCTTGTTAAAAATAATTGGGGTACTCGCCAGAAATGGTGGGGGAAAAGAAAATTTTGGGAACCATATTGTCATGTCGGCAGTATGTCGCTGTTGAACATGGCACTGTTTGCATTCGTGCCTGGGTGGGGACATCTCATCTCGTCTCACATTTGCCTCCGTGGGTTTGGGTAATCCTATTTGACCTCTCATCTGCTCATTGCCTCGTCATAATGACCTCTGATCCATCGATGTCAAATACTGCCAATTCCACTGTCGTGCCGCCAATATGTTCAAGAGAAGTTGACCT
>APFE030713418.1:10646-33644 GCA_000404065.3 Pinus taeda
AGAGACTCCCTTCCGGTACCTTGGAGCCTGCATGCCTCAATGGCAGGTTCTTCGTGTTCGACACGAGGTTTTCATCATCGGCCTCCGATCGGATGACTCTACGGGTGTTCGACACCGTCTCATTTATTCGCACGCCGTGGATTGTACCTATATTACCTTGAGGACCATCGTCATTATTGGTGGCCCCTCTCGCATCTGTTAACGGCTTTCATCATTGGCCGGTAATCAGACGATGTTCAAGCATGTTCGACTTCAACTCCTGTATTCACATGTTTGGACTTGTACTTTGTTCGGGTTTGGATGGAGCGCAAGACCCTGGTTCTAGTCTGTTGTGGACCAGGTTGCGATTTCGTGGATCATTATTACATGACTCGTTGATGGATGGCTGCGCCCATACCTGAGTCTTTTCAGATGATGGCGACCATACCTCTTATCATCATGGTCTCTTCAGCTGGGTGGCTGCGTCCATACCACAGACCTTCTTCGTATGTCTTTTGGATGGCTGCACCCATGCCTAGACTACATGTAATCGAAATATCAGTTGTATCTCTCAATGCAGATTCTCGGCGGCAGCTATATGTGTTCTTGTAAAGCATTTCACCCCTCTCTCTCTCTCTGGCCTCATGCTTTAGGGGGCATCTGTTACACATTAATTTGTCACCATTGGTCACCGTCCCTGTTACCCCTATTTTCGTACATTGGAGGATACATTCCGGGACCTGTGAGCAGTGACATAGCCTAAAAACACTTGCATTATGTTCCCCTGAGTATGTACTTCATGTTCCCTGAAGACACCTTCTGCAAATTATCCTTGAAAAGTGCCCTTTTTCCATTGGCGCAAGTACACAGTGTCTTATCCGCGCCAATCACTGAGATCCTCAAAAAGGGGTGCGCCCATTGGCACTCTGTCCTAGAACAACACTCGCACCAACTAAGTTTGGTAATGATTTTTGGCAAACGCGCACCCATATGTTTTTTCCTTTTAGATCATGAAGTCTTTTGAGGGAAAAAATCCATCTGATAGAGGTCGAGAGTCATCATCTATCCTTGACATCTATCCTTAGTATCTTTTCGGAGATAATGTCGATCCACAATGGGCGTCCTAGTGCATTAAATCTTCCTCCCTTCTCCATTTATAAAAGTCTGTCCTCATGTATTAGACAAAGGAGTTCTGGAGTAATGCTAGTTGTGTTTAAGCTTGTCTGGAGTGATAGTAAGAGTCTTGAAGCATAGGGAGGTCATGCTGCCGGAATCCTGAGAGAGAGAAGGTCTATTGCAAGGCATACATAGCTGCTCGCCCAGCCAGGGAATAGGTTCAATGTCAGAACCTTGGTTGTATCTTTCTCTGCCTATTATTCATTAATAAACGACTGCTATTATGGTTCCAATCTCATTGCCTATTATGATGTTTGATTTATTTCCTTTCTGAATGAAATATAGTTGTACTTTGGTGGATTTTATGCTTGTAGTTGTCTCGGTCTTTGCATGTGCAGGTGTCCGTTCGCGAGGATCGCTAGGATTGTGACCTGCTGAAGCAAGGGAGCCAGAGGGTCAACTCTACTTCGACATTTGCGTTGGATTCCAGGTTGGTCTTCGTAATCCACCTTTTAGTATACAACTAGGAACTTGCATAGTAGCATGAATTGATTGTTTCTAGACCCATTTTGGGCTAGTGGGATTGCCTCTGTCCGCAGAGGGGATTTACCTGTTCAACACTATGTAATGCCCCTGCCACTTTGCAGAGAGCTGTATTAAGCATCTTCGCCGAGTTGGTCCATGATTCGGTGGAAATCTACATGGATGACTTTACTCCTTACGGGTCTAGCTTCCAGGAAGCCTTATCCAGCCTGGGAAAAGTTTTGAGCAAGTGCATTAAGATGAACCTGCCCCTCAGTCCTGAAAAATCTGAATTCTTGATGACTGAAGGGACCGTGTTAGGTCATACCATTTCTTGCCAGGGGTTACAGGTGGATCCCAGTAAAATTGTTATCATAAACAAGGTCCCACCTCCTCAGAAGGTGAGAGATGTTCAGAGTTTCCTAGGCTTAGCGGGATATTACAGAAGATTCATTAAAGACTTTAGTAAGCTAGCCTCGCCATTGTTTGGCCTCTTAGCAAAAGATGTTGAGTTTAAATGGTCAGATGACTGCTAGAGGGCTCTAAATGAATTGAAGGATAAGTTGGTGTCTGCTCCAATTCTGAGGGGCCCAAACTGGGCCCTACCTTTCCACATCCACACTGATGCCTCAAGCCATAGGGACAGCCTTAGGACAAGTTGAAGAAAAACTTCCATATGCTATATACTTTGTCAGCAAAAACTTATCTAAGGTAGAAATGAATTATACGGTAACTGAGAAAGAGTTCTTGGCCGTGGTCCATTCCCTGAACAAGTTCCGACACTACATCACTGGCTATCAAACATTTGTACATACTGACCATGCTGCAATTAGATATTTAATGAATAAGCCTGATGTGAATGCTCGTATTATTAGATGGTTACTTCTGTTGCAGCAGTTTGATTTGACTATCGTTGACAAACCAAGTAAAGAAAATGTTGTTGCTGACTTCTTGTCTAGATTGGATTTGCCTGCAGGTGAAGAATGAACAGTGGATGACCAGATGTCAGATGAGCATCTGTTTTCTATCTCAGTACTCTCCTCGTGGTTTGCTGATATAGCAAACTATCTGGTCTCAGCACAGTTCCTTCCGCATCTATCCTCAAAGGAGAAGAGCAGAATCGTGAGGAAGAGTGCCTCATTCACTTGGATCGGGGGCAACCTGTTCAAACTTGGCCCTGATCAGATCTTAAGGCGTTGTGTAAGGGAGGAAGAAGTCTTTGACATCCTCCTAACCTGTCACGATGGGCCTTGTGGAGGACATTTTGCAGCCAAGAGGACCGCCTTCAAAATTCTACAGGCAGGCTACTGTTGGCCTACTCTTCATCAAGATGTTAGAAGATATATCAGCCAATGTGACCAATGCCAAAGGATGGTGAAGCTGACTCCAAGGGACGAAATGCCTCTCCAACCTCAAGTGACTCTTGAGCCATTTGAGAAGTGGGGTATGGATTTTGTGGGTCCTATCAACGCTCCTTCAAGGCAAAAGTCTTACATCATTGTGTGCACAGACTATCTGATAAAGTGGGCAGAAACCAAGGCAATCAAAGCAACAACAGAAGAAAATGTGGCTGAATTTTTAAGGGAAAACATCTTCTACAAATTTGGCTACCCAAGAGAGTTAGTCACTGATCAAGGAAGCTAGTTCAACTCGAACTTGATTTAAGACTTGCTTGCTCATCACAAGATCAAGAATAGGACTTCCACCCCATATCATCCTGAAGCGAATGGGCAAGTGGAAGTCACCAATAGAGCATTAGAGGGGATTTTGACTAAGGTGGTGAGAAGCAGCAGAAAGGATTGGGCAGATCGCCTGGTTGAGGCCACTTGGGCCTACAACACCACTTGAAATACCACAACCAGTTTCACACCCTATGAGCTGGTCTATGGGAAGAGAGCTTTGCTGTCAATTGAGTTTGAATACAACACATTGAGGATGGCAGCTCAGCTGGACCTAGATCTCAGCCATGCTCAATAAGAAAGGTTAATGCAGCTGAATGGGTTAGATGAACTTCGAATGCAGGCCCTCCTCCACTCAAAAGTGATTCAACTTCAGAGGAAGGTATGGCATGACCAACACCTCAATGAAAAACAATTCCATCCAAGAGATTAGGCGCTGCTGTATGATTCCAGACATAAGGATTTCAAGGGGAAGCTGAGGACAAGATGGCTAGGACCATATGCAGTGGAAAAGTGTAATGACAATGGTTCTGTCCTTATCCAAACTATTGATGAAGAATCCATCCCCATGCTCGTCAATGGGCATCGACTAAAGATCTACAGGAAACCTCTTTCGAGGCAAGAGTTTGTCAAAACTGTGGAAAAATCAGTGCTGGTCATAGAGAAGGGTTCTACCTCTGTTTTGGGCACACCCTGAGCATCATTATATATCAAAAAAAAAAATTCAATAAAAAAGATCCTTGGGTGAAAACCTTTTTGAGGCGCCCAAGGCAGATGGTAGGAGTGAAAACCTCATTTAGGTGCTCCTATTGTCTCTCTGAAAAAAGAATTGGAATAAAAAGATCCTTGGGTGAAAACCTTTTTGAGGCGCCCAAGGCAGATGGTAGGGGTGAAAACCTCATTGAGGCACCCTTGCTGTCTCTTAAAAAAAAAAAAATAGAAAAAAAAAAGAAAAGAACAAAAAAGACAAGCTGATCTCTGAAAAGTGCTGTAGGTTGCAGGAACACAGCGCACAAAGGAGGCCTCTCAACTCAAGGATAAGGGTCCCTATCAAGCTACCAGGTAGCCTCACATACACTCCCTCCATGAACACTCATTTTTCTAAGGTTTGGACATAATCTGGTCATGGTTCAGCCTTCTACAGGAAGCCACAGGACTTTCTACAGGAAGTTCTGTATTTCTACAGGAAACATCCTGTAGAGCTTTTTGGTGGGCCATAATCGATTATAGAGAAGGATTTGGAACTTGAAGCCCGTTGAGGAGGCATGCAACCACTCATTTCTTCCATCCTCCACTCGTTTCACCTCCTTTCACCACCATTACTCTCATCTGGTCGAATATATCTGCACATGCACACCAGAACCTTGTTTTTTCAGATAAAAAAAAAAATTGTTTTTTTCCAAATAAAAAATAAGGCCTTCTGAGGCTCGCACACTTCACCTGTCAAGGCGACCTCAAGACCCTTCACCTATGAACGTGACTCCATTTATTTTAGCATGCACCCCAGAAGGAGAAATGGCTACAAGATGTCCTACAGGAATCCTGTAGCAGCTGATCCAGCTGGAGCACATACCATGAAGACACCAGCAGCTCGCAGAACCGGTGCATGCAGCATTCGCCACCAGGGAAATGGGTCTCAAAGTCTCGTATCCAGCAGCAGCCAATGAAGAGGAGCTCCAACACCTGTGCACAACGCAACAACATGCAGATCTAGCATCCCTCATCCCGAAACCTGAAAAAAACCGCGTCCACGGCCGCACAGGTAAGTGCCTAACCTTATTTCATCAAATTACATAAGCTATACTCTGAATATGCATGACTGTGAGAATGGACGGATTGAAAAAGGCTGGTTTCCATTCAACTAGCCACCACAGCCAGTCAAGCGACCTCGTAGGATCCGAATGGGCTTGGTTATGTTGAAAAGTCGGATAATTGACACGTGGGAAGTGTCCAGTCGGGGAGAAGCGACGGTATGACAGGAATGGCGACGGTAAATACAGAGGGAAGAACTCGGCAGTCAGGGGTACGCTGGGGAATGATAGCAATGACGTCGGCCAATGGATTAGCGGGGACAGCTCACCCTTGCGCCATGAATTCTGTAGCATTTCGAAATCGGTCGGTTGAATACTTATGATGCACTGCAGTCATTTATGCTCACAACTGTTTTGCAGCCGAGTACGCGTCCTCCTCCTCTGCAAGTTGTTAGCCAGAGTTCTCAGTCTGTTCAAACGTCCTGCTACCGCTCAGACTAGTCCTGCGCCATCGTAACCTCCTCCAGAAGCCGAGAACGATTTCTACAGGAAGCTGCGCTACAGGAAACTCAGCATACGAAGCAGCGCAGACTGTTCACGTCGAGGGTGGCAATTTTCAGTGAGGTAGGCAGAACTTATCTTTCCCATGCAAATAATTCCAAAGGTGGTGAATTCGACGTATTGAGGGGGTAGGGAAATGTGAATGCAAGTCTGTCTGTGAAATCAAAAGTTTTTTTATCACTGCCCGAAATTGTCTTCGTGGTCTGCATGCGAGGTTTCCTCCACGTTTGAATGAAAAATCCCTCTTGTAGAAATTGAGACACTGTCAAAGCACTGGTAAAAATTGTAAATTTTATATGACTGTGTGTATAATGGAGATGTAGCTCTGCGCTCCATGTGTAAAAAATGTCGAAGTCCTCCTTTTGTATATGAGCAGGCAAGTTCAGCACGGGGTAATTGACACAAAGATATCTTTTTTTTTACACTCTGAGAAGGAAATACACCCAGAACTCCCTGTCTGCTTGAAAGCGCGAGAAAACACAGAGTTTTACCATGCCGGGAGGGTTCATTAGAAAAGAACCTTCGGACTCCAAGAAATTACGGGAAACCCATGAGGTGGTGGACTTGTTTTCCCGTGCACACTGGATGTCATTCTGTGACAAGCTTCAAGGTCACGATGACGAAATTGCAGAAGAATTCCTCAGGTCCCTGAAGCCGAAGTCAAATACATTGGCCGTTGTCAACTTCAGAGGATTGACCCTTAGAATCACCCCACATCTCATCAGCAGAGTAACTGATCTACCAATGGGGGTACCCTGGGATAAGGAGGAGAGAAATTTGGGTCAGAAAGCTAAAAAAAGAGTTCTTCTTGCCAGAGGAACAATTCTCAAAAGACAAGAATGGAGTTCGAAGAAATAGTCTACAACCGTTCTGGAGTGAAGTCAGCTTCCAAATTATGAAGTATATTGCGTGTGAGGGGCGATTTAGCATTGTGTATGGCTACCATTTCTGGTTGCTCACAGAACTCAGGCACCACATGGACCTACCCTCAGAGCAAAAATTGAGCATTCCTTACTTCCTCCTGCAGTCCATGACTGAGTGTGCCACCAAACTTAGAGAGGGGACACCAGACCAGCTAGCCCATCATGGGCTTATTAAGCTCCTCATGGAAGATGCACTCCACACTTTCACTGTCCCTTTCTCCTGGAAAACTTTTCGGAATATGTCAAAGGATGATATCATACGAGTCTTAGCCAAGGAGCTCACTTCCTCTAGCAGTGAGGAGAAGGAGCATACTCAGGCAGAGAAGAAGGTTAAAGAACAAGAAGCCCCTAGCAAAACAACGAAGAAAGAACGGAAAGGAACACCAGAAAAGGGGCAAGCTGCCAAAACAGGGGATGACAAAATTGCACCAACACCTAGGGAGAAAAGACTACAGAGCAAGGTAGAATGGACTGAGAAAGTCCAAGTCAGTAAGGGCACCCCTAAGGAAACTTTAGCCAAGTTAAAGGAAAAAGTCCCCTCAGCCAAGCAGGCTAAAACAGTGCCCTCGGCTTCTATAGGAAAGCGGCAGAGTATTTCTATAGGAAAGTTAAAAACGGCTTCTACAGGAAGCCAGAAAGCAACTGCTACAGGACTTTCTATAGGAAGTCCGAAAGAAGGACAACAGAAGGAGAAGTCAGTCGAAATTCTAGCTAGGGAGGCAGCAGCTGTGCTAGCCACCCTAAGTACCTCTCCCAAGCCAAAAGAGAAACGAAAGAGGGAGACTGCTCTATATTTTAAAGCGAGAAGGAGTGTAAGGATTAAGATTGGCAGACCCCAGCCTCTATCAAAAGAACCAATCACAATTGTGGATACCCCTACCACACCAAATGATAGATCCCCCTCCAAGGCATCCATTACTTATGAGCGAGGGAGCCCGAAAACATCCTCATGGAGGGAAAGAATGGAGAAATTGAGCTTGGAAGCCTCTCTACAGGATACTGAGGCTATTTTATAGGAAAATTTAGCTAGGCTAAAAGAAACTGAGCAGATGGAGGAGAGAGCATCCAAGTCACCACAGGAGGAGGAGAGAGCAGCCAAGTCACCACAGAAGGAGGAGAAGGCCGATGTCATCATGGAACCAAGCCCCCAGCCCAACTTGGGCTCTTATTATAACTTTTTGGAGGCTGGCAAAATTATTCCTCAAAAGTTCACAGTGCCACTGTTTCTAGCACTAGAGGAAGAGAGGGTACGAACCCACACTTGGATGAGGATCGTTAAATCCAAGGGGGTAGCAGACATAGGGCCTCTAGAGGAAAGGCTCAAGGAAACACAAAGGGAGTTGGCGAGAGTAAGGCATGTGGAAAGCTCCCAACAAGCCAAGTTAAGAGAAGAGAATGAGCTGCTCAGACAACAGCTCCAGCTGCAGGGACAGAGAAAAGGAGAGGACACAGTAGCCAAGGACCCCTCAGCAGAACCTCAAGAAAAATAAGGGATGCAAGCTGGTCTTGAGGAACTTAACCTACAGCTACAGGAAAGGGAATTGCAGGCAGCTATAGAGATACAATCCCTGAAATAACAGATGCAAGAAAAGGAGGCACAACTGGCCTGCATGGCCAGTTGGGAAATGGAAGCTCTGCAATGTAGGCAACCGACCAAATCCTATGGCTTGTACCTAAGGGATCAGTGGCTGCAGTTCCAAATCAACACATTGGCACAGAGGGGTATCTCCCACATCCAAAACCCCCAGCAATTCATGGATTTATGTAACACCAGTTCATCAGAAGATAAGGCCAAGCTTTCAGAGTCTTACCTCCATAATTTGGCCCTTCCAAACATCACCTCGTGGGACCCCAACACAACAGTAGGGGACATGCAGTTGATGGCAATGACCTCATGGTTAAACCACGAAGAAAAGAGAGTAGCTGAGGTCAGGAATGTCATGGACCGGGAGCTACATGAACCACTGCTGATTAGAGCAGAGCCAGGGGAACCCACAGCATTGATATCCGCTCACCAACACCTAGCAACCAACTCTCAAGCTTTATTAGAATACATGGATCGCCAGGCTCAGGCCATAGCACACTTCGAGGATATGGAGCGATTATTAGGGGACAATTGTGTTCATGCTTGCACCCGTAGGTGGAACACATTTTCCCACAACCTCAAAATCCGAGAATATCACACTCCAACTCGGATGAGGGAGGCCTTGGCACGAGTGTCTCTATACAAGAAGTCTATGCAGAACCTCCAGGCTAATTGGATAGGCCTCAAGCTAAGTCCACCCTTGATTTTGAGATTGTTAGAAGGGAGCACAGAAGAGGAAGAGCATAAGCAGTGGGAAGAGGTGGAAAGGCAAGCCAGATTCCATGACAGTGCGAAGGACACTACTTCAGAAGCCTGGGATGTAAGGGTGGCGATTAAAGAAATGAAAGACGAGGAGCTAGACTAGTTGCTGAGAGGATGAGCAACCCTTTTAGCAGGGGGGTGATGATGAGCCCCAAAATTGGTAACTTGTTGGGCTCATTTGGCCTAATTATCCTTGTTTAGTCCTTGTTCAAATCCTTCATTTTCCATAGCTTATGCATTATTTTCAGTATGTTTATGTCATTTGTACGAATAAGGGTAGTCACTCTTCCTAGGTGGCTAATATGTGCTTATTTCAGGTTTTTTGACACATGTTGGAGCAAAACCGAGCAATCATGGGCTAAAAGATAGCCAAGCCTGAGGTGAGGATTCGTAGGGGGGTTGTCTATGGCATTAAATAACCCTTCCTCAGGATCTTCACCCCAACTCCGAGCTCCAAAGACCACCAAAACCGAATCTAGAAGGCAGCCAAGCAGATTTTAGAAGGGACTGTCTAACTCACAGTTTGGACAGCCGAGTTCCATAGATTGAGGAGGCCAGCTAGGTCCCTCGTGATGTATAAATGTTGAGGCCTCAGCCTTCGTAAGGGACTTTTGAAACCAATGCATATTTTGCACCTCAGTGCTGCTAGCTTTACTTTGTTCTTTTGTAGCCATTTGTGGCATCACTCTTATGATTATTTTTTGATAATGAGAAGCAGTTCGATTTTATATCAAATCTGAGTTTTCCATAGGACCCATAGCTCTCAGGGGTGGGCCCAACCTGAGAGACTAGGGCTTCCTTTCTGTACGGTTACTTTTCCTTTATGCATCACTGTTTCCCTTTATGCATTTGAACGTATTTCTGTTCGGCAGATTTAGTTATGTTGTTTGGATAGATCATTGGTTATGAATAGCAATGCTTCAGGTGTTTTGGTAGGATAATAACATAAAAAGCTTCAAAGAAAAGGGACAACCACACTCTCAGTTTCACCTCATCCTTATTGGATCTGGGGCTGGAATTGAAGAAACAGTGCTGCCCCAACAAAAACACTAGTTTGCTTGACCATGCAATCCTTGGTGTATTGTTTTCCTTTGCATAAATTAGTTATGTGTTTAGAGCTTTGAAATGTTCCTTTGCATAGTTGATGTACATGGTTTTCTTTCCAATAAAGTTGTTGTTCATTCATGCTCATGATAAGTAGACTAGATTAGTTAGGATTTTGATCATTTGCAAGATTTTGTTGATTCGGTTGAAGTACACCATGCAGGGCATCTCCACCACTCTTTCATCCACCTAAAACGTCATCTGAGCCACCTGTTCCATCACCTAGTTGGGTTCCTCGTCTCCCATCTGTCCTTTTTTTCCACGTAACCCTACCTTCTTGCTCAATCATTACCTTAGCCTTCTTCAAGCCAATTCAGCCTTCTATACCTTCTCACCACTCCATCCACTAGTCCCTAGGCCACTTTAGACACCTATCCTACCTCCATATCCATTCACACATCTTCCCTCACTCACCCATCCTCTAAAAACCAATTTTTAAACATCCTGTAGAAATTTCTGAACATCCTATAGAAATTCCTGAAGATCCTATAGAACCCCTGCAGACTTCCTGTAGAAGCTCACAAATGAGGTTTCATGATAACCAAAATTTGTGAAACTCTCTCGAAGGGTGTTGGGGACTCCTTAGACCCTCTCTAAACCTTCCCAACCTTTTCCAAGCATTTCTCCTCCTTGATCCACCCCTGCACAGTAAATAAAAGTGAAAGCATATGCATGATGAAATTGACAACTTAATCAAAAATACAAAAAGATGTTTTCTTAGGACAAAGGTAGTCTAGGCACATGTATTTTACCTTCACAAAAGTAATGGCATCTCTTTCGGTAGTTTGCATTCTCATCTTTGCATCGTAGGACTAGCTGGTAGAACTAGGGTTTGCTAGGGTTTGCGCTTTCCTTCAGTTTTTCAATCTCTTTTCGCAAATAGATTAGCTTTCTTTGAGTTAGCTTTCATCCATCAATTAAAAAGCTTCTTCTAAGAGCTCATAGAAGTTGGCTTAAGCTCCTAGCGGACTTGTGCCAGTTGACCAAGTGACAATTGCGACAAGAGCTAGTACTTGTGCATACAGCACCGTCGCTTCCAAGTTTGTTACGAACTACCGGGTTGATAAAAGTAAAGAAGGGAGTCCCAGGAGTTGCAGCATTATTGCTGCAATACTGGAGCCCACCACTCTCCTAGCCTCGATCTACTCTTTCTCCATATATATAATTATTATACATTGTGATAGTTATGAACTTCCACAAGATGATCCAGTTGATTGTCACCACAGCGAAGGGGGATGCCCTATATTTCATAGCGTATATGCATATGTGGATGGAGTTAGGGCTCTTCTCGCCTTACGGTACCCTCGCACTGTCATCCGTAGTCTCCTCCTTCCTATTGAGGTCAAGGCTGCCCTTCAAACCCTTCACGCAAACATGAAATGCAATATGCTAACCCAGATTCGGATGTCGAAGCGAGGTGTAGGCTCGATGAGGGGACAAACTTCTTCATACGTTGCAGCTACTTCGTTACCTTGCTTCTTCATGAGAGAAGTGTATTGAATTTCCTTGTGGAGGTTCCATACGTAGCCCATATATAGGCTTTCCTTCCCATTCATTGAGCTGACGTGAACTTCAATTAGGCCGAAATTTCCTTCAATCATTTAGCTGAGCCGACGTGGTTTCATAGCCTTCCTTTGAGCAGTTTATAGAGTAAGATTGTGGGTACATATTTGAGTATTTCTTTGATTATCTTGAAGGATTTACATTCATTACATTTACACAAATAATACATGATTGTCTTCATTTTTACATGACTTGTCTTGAGCTCTTTAATTAGAGAAAAAATAATTCTTTAAATACAAAAATACATTAATACAAAAAATAATGAAGACCGGACCTAGTTACACTATTTTCAACACCTAACAAATTGTAAGTTAGATGTGAATTTTGTGACAATGTGTTACATTTCAACCTATATAGGTTCTTTACCTTATGAAAACTCTTCATCCTTATTAGAAGCCACATGAGTACCCCATTAGTTCCCAATGTAACCTTGATCTCATCACTCATATAATCTTCATCCATGTGATATGTATCCTTATTTGTAGGTATATCATATTTGAGTCATACCTCATGCTCCTATGACATCGATATGAGGTTTGGCTTTTGTGTTGTGAGATATTCTACCACATCCCTACTTTTGTAGCTGAATATAAAGTTTATTAATAGAAAAAGAGTAAAACAATAAAGATTTTTAGGACTTTGCAACCACTAGAAAATCTAGCCACTACTTGGACTACATTTATAAGGATTTCACAATGGCCCTCCCGAAAACTAGTAATAAATTAATCATTGTGGTGGTAGTTGATTTCCTTTCCTAATATGCTCACTTTTCATCCTTACCGTGTCCATTTATGCCTTTCACAATGGCCTAACTTTTCATGGATCATGGTTTTAAGTTACAAGGCACACTCACTTCCATTGCGTCATATCATGATGCCACTTTCCATAGAAAATTTTCGTAAGGGTTATTTATACTACAATGCACAAACTTGAACAATAACACAACTTAATGTCCTCAAATTCATAGTCAATAAATGCTTGGAAATATTCTTATTGTGTCTTGTAATGAATTGGTAGAACTAATCGGTTTAATGGCTACGTCTCATTGAATGATGGTACAACATTATTTATCATAGTGCCACTAAATTGAAACCTTATGAAGTTGTCTATGCCAAAATGTTGGATTACGTATTGAATTTGTCATAGAGTAGAAAAATAATAATCATCTATGGGTTTACTAATAGTGTTCTACGAGCCCATGGTCTTGGTAAACCATGGTTTTACCCATGATAGTTGATGTAGTGTAGAATATTTATGTAACTAGCCTCCCTTCCACCCCCTTAAGGTATTATCAGGCTAAGGAAGGTGTTACATGTTGGCCTAATCTCTAAGGCTTTCCATGAGGATGGGGTTAGCAAAAAATTCATTTTTTCAAGTCTGTGGAATTTAATTATGACACTACCAATTTGATCAACTTACTGAACGCTTTCTGACAATATAAAATTTATCTTAATCCAAGTTTAAAATCAAAATTTAAGCATCTACGAAGTTCGACCTATTAAAAGAGGTAATGTCACCACATTTCCCATGTGGCATGCATGTGGACTCCATTAATATAGCATGACCCTAACACATCATCCAAATGAGGCTCACAGTTTTGGGTCCATCTCATATGGGCATGATTGCCTGCAGCATGTAACAAATCACTAAGGAGAGCAAGCATTGGGTGGTCTCCTAGTGGTGTGGTTCTGACCCTAAAACGAGTTATATTGGCCTAACTTATATTTTTTGTCCGTTACAAAGTTACAACATACCACCTTGTGGTGGTGGGTGGTGGCTTGACCACACAGTTCCATAAGGCAAAACCATTGACCAAGGCCGACCACCTCCATGCCATCTCGAAACCTTTGCATCAGGATCTCTTAGCTTTCATCTGTGCTAATCTAAATTGAAAATTTCGAGGTTCAAGGGCCCAAGACCTGGTGGGGTCCTCTTCAGCCTTCATTGTACTAACTCTCATTCTCCATTGCTATTTGTTGATAAGTTGAAGGTCCAATGCTCTAATTGGCCCACTCCCATACCATGTCATCATAGCATTGAGTCTACCAGCTCATTCTCCCCTGGTTTCTTTGAATTATCCAAAGGTCTGAAGGTTGAGAACCCGATAGGGTTCACTATGTCTTATGTCAACTCGAGATCTCAACATTGGATCCATGAGGTTCCTTGTGTATGCATGATTCTGGCCAATAATAGATGAGTGATATCAGTCCATCAACGTTGGGCCTCTCCTTAGAATGATTCTTATGATTGTCTAAGGTCTAACAACCTAATGACAATGTTCTATTCCTCATGGTTCAACCCATATCCCATTCTCTTTCCTTTTTTCATTTATTTTTCATCATAATTGGTGTCAAATTTCTCAACAATGGCACTCACTTGTTCATTACAAGGCTCAGTGGCATGGTTCCACCAGGTTGGGTTCCACCATCAGATCAACCCTCCTACCCCTCACGCACATATATTAGATAACATCTAAGGTTGAGTGGTAAATGGTCGAAAGTCCATGTGGGGACCAAACAACACAGTTTCACTAAGATTGGGTTCCATCAATGGTCCCTTGGTGTCGACTTCTCCAATAAGGGTAGCATATTGCCATTTCATCCCACCAATTCCGACGACTGGCCTAACAACAAGCTTTAAATATATTTGTTGAATAAGAGATTGACCACCTAAGTTTTGCCATGCTACATATCATGGTGCAAAGATATGAAGCTCTAAAAATTCTAGTTCAGAATGGTCACCAACAACATGAAGGAGGTGTCCATGTCTCTCAACACACCAGTTCCTGAGTCAAGAAAATGGGCAATCCCAACCTCAACTCAAACGTTCCTCATAACTTGAAGAGGATAAGGTGAGGATAAGACACCAAACTAATACAATTTTGATGACCACTTACATTTTATTAATTATGCTTTAGAGGAAAATAATTTATTTGTTTACCAATGTGATCATACCAATGGGTAAACCATTCATATGTGTGATGTTGGACAACATAGTTTAGGTTACCGTAGCACACACATAGATAGACTTTGATAAAACATAGCATTTCACAACACAATATAGTTAACCTAATAAAAATATAAGCATAAAAGTCATATTGCCATTTGTGGGCACACAATGAACTTCACCATTCCAACATTCAATCTCATTCAAGAAGATGCAAGAGTTCATTCCACAGACAAGCAGTGTTGGAAATAATGAGAAGGAGGGTGAATCGATATCTCTTTACAATTGTTATATTATGATAGTTAAGGTCACTAGTTAAATCAAAACACAAGATGTAGAATAAAAAAATTATTTTCATTAATAAAAATAGTGAGAACTCCAATCCTCTTACAAATAATCAAACTCCAACCTGTACAATAAAATTTTAACTTCTTCAAGGCTCTAACCTTGAATGAGGACTCCAACCTCAAATATTAGTCCAAGCTCCGACTTGATCTCTCACAAGGCTTCAACCTTATGTGAGGACTCCAATCCTCTCATAATCCAACCCTTTCAAAAACACTTCAAATACAAATCCCTCCAATGGTTGCTCCAAGGTCTCTTCAATGACTATTTGAAATCATGCTTCAAATACTACTCCACAAAGTCTTCAATATCTACTCAAACTATTCTTCATGGTCTATTTCAGATATGTTTCAAAAAGTCTTCAATAGGGCTGCTTCAACAAGGCTAAAAAAATATATTCAACAATGCTTCAATCATTTCTTCAAGAAATGACTCAAAAATGCTCCAAATAATGGCCTTCAACAATGCTCCAACAATTCTCCAAAGAATGTCTTCAACTATATCTTTAACAATTTCCCAAAGATGTCTTCATATGCCACTATAGAAGTCTTTAAAATTGTTAAAGGAGAGGCTTTAAATAACCATCATGATTATCCAAACAAGTTCTACATAATCTGATCTAATTCTTCACTCCAAATCCTCTATGTTCATCGTCTGAATCCAAGCCTTTGTCCACAGGTCTGAAACAAAGGAGGTTTCAAATTGCCATAGATCTAATATTTTGTCCATAGGTATAAAACATAAGAGGTTTGGAACTTCCATAGGTCTAAGTTTCAGTCTGAAATAGTCCTACCTTAGGGTTGAAAACAATCCTACCTCGAGGCCAAAATACAGTCCTGCCTCATGGCCGAAAATGTCTGCTTAAAGGCCAAGTAGGTTTATTCAAAAAGAAATTGAAGTTTGTGTTTTAGAGGTTTTCTTCAAGGGCAAAAATTATAGTCTTCAAGGGTCAAAGTTTTGTTTAGAAAATGACCAAAATCTATGCTCTGAAAGCTTTGCTTCAAGGGCCAAAATTTTGTGTCAAGGCCAAATTTAGACATAGGTTTGAACTTCCAATCTCAGGGTCTAGGTTTCTGCTCTAACAGGTCGAGTCTTTACTCAAATGAAGGTTGAAACCCCTTATCTTTGCTTTATCTTTCTTCCAAGTTCATGAGCTATGAACTTCACCTCAGGTTAAACTCCTTCTTGTCTTGCATGCCAAGTTGGATAACTGAAATGGTAGATGCATATATTCTATTTATACTCATTTGACCATGTATGAAATGTCATGCCCCTTTTTGAGAGCTGGCCTATTATTTATATGTTGAAGTTGACTTGAAATAATTCTCCTTCACTTGTATTTGTTTTAGGGACCATGTGAGGTCAAATTACATATGGAAGCAATGAAGAGTAGAGTATGGATTTGATTGTAGTACTTGCAAAAGAGCCTTAAGTCTATGAAAGGTTAACCAATTCATTCAAAAGCAATATGCTCTATATTGTAGATAAATACACAATTCAATACGTTTATATGAGATTTGCATGGCTCCCTTCCATATTTAAAGCTATGATATTCTTTCTAAAATTTGAAATACAAATTTTATCTTACCCTTGACCCATTGAACATGCAAAAGTGTTAGCAGTAGTTATAACATAGACTCAAATGGTGGTAGAGTCTTACCTTTCTTGAATTTGAAACACAGACAATTTGATTCAATGATTTCCCTAGATAGCCAAATTTGTTTCATAGTCCTTTGCTTGGGCCATCATTGAAAATAATGATGGCATCTCAACAATATACCCCTTTATTATTGACGAAAATACTCCTGCCATTTCTCCTCTTTCTAGTATTCTCTCCCCCTTTGACATCAATGGAAAATGGGGTGCTCCCCCTGTCATTGTGCTACTCCCCCTGTCGTATTTCCCCCTTGTCATATTATATCCTTTTTGCTCCCTTTCAATATCAGTCTAATCAAATAGACATTTCAACAACAGTTCGTGGTATTTCAAATAGTTCTTTCAATGGTGGTTGAACTTCTTTCATGCTTTTATTGTTATTGTTGTTGCATCAATTGCAAAATGATCTTGACAACAATAATAGATCCATATTCCATGATAGCCTTGATCTCATATAAGTCTATAGCAAACAAGGTTGTAATCACAATACCCATTGAACCGATAAGCAATGAGTAACACATGGTAATGAAAACATGATTAAATGATAGGATGGATGTTATGATAAGAGAAGCACAAAAAGCTTCATATTAGAATCCATTCAAATCTGATCCCATATCAACTATATCTTCCAAAACATTAATGCCCACAATGATAGGGTCCCTTTTATTAAAAACACAATTTGGAAAAATCTTCAACATATAAGGAAAAATTGCTTCTGAAGTCGATGTTGTTAACATAGGCTTCGAATTGATCGAATAATTGACAAGTAGTGTTGGCCACAAAATATTCACACCAAGTTCATCTGCAAACTCACAAGCCTTTAGAGTAACTAAAAGCCAAAATTGCAACACACTCTTTTTCTTCTTTTTCTCAAGTATCACAGTAGACTATATGATGTCTTTTTTTATGTACAGGTCCAATTGTACTACAAACTTGGAGTCTTTGTTGATCAAAATGGTTTCTTTATTAGGACACAGTCACTTTTGGCATGAAAAATATCTCTTAAGTTACTCATATTCAACATGTGTGCATCCTCAAATCTTCAATCTACCATTTCTAACGTTTTTTTAACATGTTGTTCCAAAGAGTTGTTGTTACTCTTACCAAAACATCCTTCTCATGATCATCAAAGTGTACCCATCGTCTTATGCCACTGTTTTCTATTGATGAATTTATGTTAATCAGTTTTATAATATCTTCCTTCCAACTATCTTGCAGTACCATTCACTTGTCCTCAAACAAAAAAACACTTTCTAATGATGAGGAGGAACCAAAAGAAACTGCATTCTCATGTAATCCATTCCCAAAACCTTCTCAAAACCTTGATATTCCACATTACACGCTTAACTGTGTTTGGCTTGCAATGGACTTGACAACAACCATCTATGATTAAAATATCCCTTAACTACTAGACTATTGAGAACGACCAAGTACTCAGGAACTTGAGTCTAAAAGAAAGGCATGGAAAGTAGACAGATATCTGAATTTATGTGATCATGAGCATTCAATTTCGGAATAATGTCATAGGGTATTTATCAACTTGGTCTAGTAGTCTTCGTCATAAACCCATTGTTTGTGGGCTTTTGCAAGTTGTAGTTCTAAACTAGCATCAGAGATTTTTGTTATAGCAATCTTGAAGGAGACTTTTCTACCACTGGCAAAAATGAGCCATAATTTCCAAACTTGGGGTTGTGAGAATTTTGAGCACATATTGTATTAGAATATCCTAGTATATATGCTGAAGAAACTCCCTCATGATGCTTTTGAAAATGTCTTAGTAAATTCAAAGAACGCATTGTTGTCAAGCCTTAGAATAAGCAAGTGGGTCATGGATGTCTTCTAATTCAGAGATTAGTTGAGCATTTTCCTTAATGGTGTCTTTGTAGTGTCTTCAATGATCTTTGCATGAATTTTTCATGAGAATGACTTGACTTGGAATGAGTTTGAGAGGCTCTTCAAGAAGAAGTATTTGTTGGAAAGGTACTATGATGACAAAGCTAATGGTTTTTATGAGTTGCATATGGGTTCCATGACAGATGATGAGTATACTAGTAGGTTCTTGGAGTTGTTAAGATATGTTCCTTACCTCAAGGAGGACAAGGCTAAGGTGAGATTCATCAGTGCACTGCTAGTAGCATACAGAGATCGGATTTAGTTTGATGAGCCTAGATCGTTGGAGGAGGCCATCTGAAAGCTGAAACATTGTTATGACCAATTGAAGCACAAACTTGAGCCTAAGCGTGACTTGAAAGGAAAGGATAAAGTTAAAGGAAAATTTCCACCAAAGCGAGGAAGACCTCAAGATGCAAGTGAGAAAGAAAATGTAGTCCCTTACAAGAATTTCAATATATTTGAGAAGGGACATGGAAAGCAACATACTAGAGGTAATGGTAGAGCACCGTTGCAGTGTTGGATATGTGGCAAGGATCATTGTAAGAGGGATTGTCTACAATATTAGGGTGGTAGACCTCAGATATATAGTGCTCGAGAGGTGCATACGGTTGGGGATGTTGGTCATAGCATTCCTCAGATTTATGTAGCAGTGGACAATAAGCACGTGGATCATTGGGCATCTATCATTGAGATGGACGATAAGTTTTGTGATCAAGTTGTTTCTATTTTGATTAATCCTAGATCTAATTATAGTCATAATAATCCTGAATTGGTGGATAAGTGTGGTTTTAGAAAATAAGTGCATGCAGAATCTTGGTTGGTACAGTTGGCTACAGGTACAAAGAAGAGAGTTCACCATTCAGTAAGAGCTTATGCATTTGACTTAAATGGTATGCCTACAATAGCACATTTGAATACATTGTCATTGGGATCATATAGTATGTTTTTGGGTATGGATTGGATGTACCTTCATAGGACCAAAGTGGGTTTCTTCGACAAGGCCATTGAGTACTTGGATGATATTGGGGAAAATATAATTTTGCAAGGTAATAAGAAGGCGACATTAGTGAGGATGGTTACCGCTATGCAGGCTAAGCGTAGTTGCATAAAAGGTCGTGTGATGTTTGCAATGCATATATCTAGTGACAAGGGTAAGGATGTTGAGGATATAGACATATTCAAGAGGTACCCTATATTGCAGCAGTATCAGGATGTGTTTCCAGTAGAGATTCTAGAGTTACCTCCTTAGAGGGAAGTAGATTTCTCTATTGAGTTGATGTCAGGGGCAACACCAGCATCGAAGGAGCCTTATAGGATGAGTACCGCAGAGCTAGTAGAGTTGAAATTGCAGTTAAAGGAGATGCTTGACAAGGGATACATTAGGTCAAGTGTATCATGATGAGGTGCACCAGTGTTATTCGTAAAGAAGAAAGATGGTACTCTCAATTTGTACATTGATTACAGGTAGTTGAACAAGGTAACGATCAAGAACAAGTGCCCATTGTCGAGGATTGATGATTTGTTTAATCAGTTGAAGGGAGCAGCAATGTTTTCTAAGATCAACTTGAGATCATGATACCATCAAGTACACATCAAGGAAGAGGATATCTACAAGACTATGTTCAAGACTAGATATGGGCATTATGATTTTGTTGTAGTTCCATTCAATTTGACTAATACCCTAATGACATTTAGGTGTTTGATGAATAGTGTGTTGTGTCCTTATTTGGACAAGTTTGTTATTGTATTCATTGATGACATCTTGATATACTCCAAGAATGAAGAAGAGCATGTTGAGCATTTAGTAGCACTATTGAGATTGCTAAGAGAGCATCAGTTGTATGCCAAGCTTAGCAATTGTAGCTTCTTTCATACATAGGTGCATTACTTGGGATATGTTGTTTCCAAGGAAGGCATAGTAGTAGATCCAGAAAAGATAAGGGCCATTATGGAGTGGGCAGCTCCTAAGAATGTGGATGAGGTGAGATCATTCATGGGATTAGCATGTTACTACATGAGGTTCATAAAGAGCTTCTCACGCATTGCATATCCTATGACATCCTAGCAGAGGAAAGGTAAGAAGTTTGAATGGACAGAGGAGTGTGCGGCCAATTTTGAGCAGCTCAAGCATTTTTTGACACATGCACTAGTGTTAAATATTACAGATCTAGACAGAGTTTGTAGTATGTACATATGCTTGCAAGAGAGGACTTGGTGGAGTCCTTATGCAGGAGGGACAGGTGGTGTGCTATGAGTCCAGGAAGTTGAATGAGCACGAGCAGAACTACGTGACTCATGATCTTGATTTGGAAGCTATTATTCACACCTTCAAAATGTGGAGGCATTATCTTCCTCATAGGAGATTTGTATTAATGAGCATCACAATGGGTTGAGGTACGTGTTCGACCAGCCAAATCTAAATTCTAGGCAAGCTAGATGGTTGGCTACCCTTAGTGAGTTTGACTTCGACATTAGATACATTAAGGGAAAGGAGAATCAGGTTGCAAATGTCCTTAGCGGGAAGGTATAGGTGAATCATATAGCAACTACGAGCTCTTATGGGAGATAATTACAGGATAGGATCTTGCAAGCAGGACAGTGGGATGACAAGTATATGGAGATTATGCACAGGTTACAACAGAGTATAAATACAGGTACAACTGATCAGGATGCAAACTAGCATCCCACGATAAATGGTTTGATGAGATACATGGATAGGATCTATGTGTCGAATTACAGTGAGCTCAAGAAGCTTATATTGAGGGAGTTTCACGTGAAGCCATACTCGGGTCACACAGGATATTAGAAGACGTTGATGGTGGTAAAAAAGTTCTACTATTGGGTAAATCTGAAGAAGGAAGTGTCAGAGTTCGTGGCTAGATGTTTTGATTGTCAGTAGGTAAAGGAAAAGTGTAAGCATTCAGGTGGTCTACTATAGCCTATTTTGATTCCATCATGGAAATGGGAGGTCATTTCCATGGATTTCATTACAGGTCTTTCGAGGACAATGAGACAACGTGATTCTATTATGGTCGTGGTCGACAGGTTGAGCAAGGTAGCTCACTTCATTCCAGTGAACACTACATATTTAGCCAGTGAGGTGGCACAGGTTTTCATTAGAGAGATCATCAGATTACATGGTGTTCTGAAGAATATCATGTCAGACAGGGATGAAAATTTCACTTCCAAGTTTTGGAAGGAACTATTTGTAGGTTTGGGTACAAAATTGGCCTTCAATACAACTTATCATCTGCAGACAAATGGACAAATAGAGAGGGTCAAGAGGATCCATGAGGATATGTTGAGGATGTATGTGATGCACTAGCAGATAAAATGGGAGGAGTACCTTCCATCGCTTGATTTCGCATACAACAATGGTTATCAGGAGTCATTAAGGATGAGTCCCTTCGAGGCACTATATGGGCGGAGTTGTAATACTCCATCAACTAGAGTGATCCAGTGAACAGGGTCCTTATTGGACCGGATATGTTGGCAGACATGGAATAGGAAATGCATGTTATAAATAAGAATCTAAAGGTAACATAGGATAGATAAAAGAGTTATGCATAACAACACAGGGCATTCAAGGAGTTTCAAGTTGGCGAGCATGTCTATTTGCACATCAAGCCCAAGAAGAACTCTTTGAGGATTAGATCATGTGCCAAGTTGGAACCACGGTATTGCGGGCCTTTTGAGATCCTTGAGAGGATTGGACTGGTGGCCTATCGAATTGCACTGCCTCCAACAATGAAAGTCCATGGTGTTTTCCATGTTTCATTACTTAAGAGGTATATAAAGGATGTTGATCATGCTATTGATTGGTCTGTATTGAAGATGGAGTAAGAAGGACAATTCCATCTGGAGCCTCAATGCATATTGCAGCGGAAGCATCTCATGCTCAAACAGAGCCATAGAGCAGGCTAAAGTGCAATGGAAGCACTTTGGGCCTGATGAAGCTACATGGGATATGGTGGATCAAATGCGGGCCATGTATCCTTCATTATTTTCCGGTTGAGGCAAAGCGGTTTGGTTTGATATTTGGTATATGTTTGGCATATGTTTTGCTGATGTTTTGGTATGTGTACATAGGTATATGGATGCAAATACTGCCATGAGGTAAGTTATAAAACTCCAATAAGTAGTATGGTTTTTATCTTGTCATGTTGTCATGATCTTTTGCTTTTGTGCAAGTCACTCATTATAAATACTACAATGAGCTAGGTTAAAAAAACTCCATGGATAGTATGTTTGCTTTTCAATGGTTTTGTTGAGGTCTTGGTGTGGTTTAACACCTGTTAGTGTCAGTCTTTCCAGCCTTCCTCCAGTGATCAAACATGCTCTTACAAAGTTATTTTGAAGTGTCAAGGTCAAATTTTGTCATTTCAAAGAGTTTTCAAGCAAAATTTGGTCACTAGGCATTAGGTCTAAGGTTTGTTTTCACTCCTTCTAAAGTTGTCCAAATGGCGGTCTATGTCATCATTCAGCTGAGTCTATCATCATTCATAGGGCTTTCATTATCATGTCAGTGTCTAATGAGTCATTTTACGTCTTGTTCATGCTTCAGTTGCGCCCAGGCAAGGTCATTTCCTTCTCCTAGGGTTTTGAAGCCATTT
>APFE030713425.1:0-19953 GCA_000404065.3 Pinus taeda
GATAAAAATTGCGCCTTTTGACTTTCACAGGGGTACGCACCCTCCCCTTTACATACAGAGCGTATAATTACGCAGGTATTCTGAACAAAAGGTGCGGGCCCACAGGAAAAAGTGAGAGAAAGTGCGGAACTAGAGTTACATTGCTTTTTTTATGTCTTTCTCTCATTTCCAAAGCTTGTTTTGAAGAGCTGAGGTCTGAGACTTGCTTAGGAGGCTGGTATAGGTGGTGATAGACCTATGCTGACTGCAAATAATCAAGGTGACGATATTTTTGTGTAACAAATGTAATCCTACAAGTGTATCAAGGGTTATGGTGCTGTATTCTTGTAGTCTTTATTCACGTTGATTTGGTGACTAGATAGCATTAATTGTGCATTGATCTGTCTATACCCACCCCGGTACGTAGTGTGGGCAGGCTATAGCTACCACCTCGAGATCCTTCATGCATCGATGGCTACGAGACCTGGAGGATGATCTAGTGGTTGCAGTTGAGGCCTGTCGACTTACTCTACCCTTGGCGCCGAAATGCAATCCCATTCTCTTGTGGAAGGGCCTGGGATCCGCTCTGCCTCCTGTCTCGGCCGCGGGCTTTGGAAGCCTCTCTTCTAGGGTTTGGTTGCTGAGAGAAGGGCACGCGAAGCTTCGAAACCTAATTCCTGCTACTATATTTTAGCTCCCAGGTAATTGCATGGAAGATTCCTTTCCTATACCGTCTACTTTCGTCAGTTCTGCAGTCGTTTTCTTAGTAGTTAGCTCACTTATGTTACAGGTTAGGGTATTTACACATTTTTTAACCATATTGCTACGTTTTCTTGTAGGTTTCTTTCTACAATATATCCTGGTTTGCGGATGGCACTGGATGGAGTGGTGCCACTCTCGAGTTGAAGTGCCTCCTAGGTTTCCACCGGTATGAGGAATTTTCCACTTTGTTATTGGTTATATATGTTGGAGGCTGGACTAGGGTCTACAAACCTTTACACCAGAGTTTTGTTCTTACAACTTGCATGAGCTCGCTGTTTGGTGACCTAGTTTCGGGTCCCGGTGTGGCCAATCCTGTGAAGGACTTCCATTATACCTAAGCTTAAATGATTATGAGGCTTTTCCTTCCTCATTTGATTTTACTGATCCGCTCTGGCTGTACATGTAATTTATCTGTTAGTTTTATATCAGGTCCTCTCTTATGTTAACTTATGAATTTGGGCGACTTCTCTATTTATTTCATGTCTCCAACCTTTTGTAAAGTAATAAGTAATGTCTGTCTAATTTATTTGTCACTTTGGGACTGTACATGGCAGTTTTGACTGAACTAAAATATGTAATGTTGCTCTTCTTATTAATGGTTTTTCACTCGGATTTTGTTTTATCTAGTCGTTCAATGCTGTCACAGCTTAATAGAATTTGTTTGCTCTGTTCTTAACAGTGTTATTGTTCAATTCTCAATTTACGTTATCAACTGGAATAATCTACTTCACTGTTTACCAGCGTCATTTATTCAGTTCTCAGTTTATTTTTAAGCCTGTAAAAATTATTGTTGTTTAGCTGCTTGAGGGATTGACTCTGAATAAGGGTTCGAGGTTTCATTTCCTATGTTATGAGTGGAATAACCTTCCCCTAACAGTTATAACCTACCCTTTTATGTTGACTCTTTATGTCTGTCTGTCAGAGCCCCAAGACCCCTGTCTCAAGATTCCAGCAACACTCTTATTTAGGCATTTCCATGTAAGGGTACCTGAAGAAAAGATTCACGGAACTAGGACCTCACCTGTTCCTAAGATTAAGGGGTTTCTCCTCAAAATGGTGGTTTTTCACTAAAAGTCTAAGGTTTTTTTAAATAATGGATGCTCTTATTTCCATCCTTATTTTGTGGCATTGGGTTTTATACGTTCCATGATTCTCAGACCCCTGCTACTTTATATATTGAATCTTCCATAATCCAGTTTTGTAATTTATGTATATCAGAGGAGCTTTGACATATCGTTTCTAATAGTTCTTTCGTTATATAGTCCATCTATGTTTGAGAATGGTCCGACTACAGTATACGGTTGTTATATACATTTTTGGGCACTGCAACCCAAATCATAAATGTCCACAAAATGAGGGCTCCTAAGTCCCTAAAAGTGTTGCTTCACTACCTAAAGGAACAAGGTCAGCTGATTACATCATCTCCCAGAAGTTCTCCACAAAAAACTGCTCAGAATTGGTCAAAACTGGACCATACTGAATGCCCAGTGCAGAGGGTAAGATGCATATCACCTTCCTAGTGTAAAGGGTGTGATGCATACTGGATGGCCCCTCTGTAGGGTGTGGTGGGCAAGAATGAACAAATGGAAGAGACAGTTTGTGAGGTGGAAGATCATAGAATCTTCCAGAAACTTCCCCTCTGACACTTTCCTCTCTAATTTCGACCAGGGATGAGTAAGAGATCATCACTCTCCAAGTGGAATCAAGAACTATCAAAGAGAGGACACTAATCAAAATCCCAGAAGCTAACTCACCCCCCTAAAATCATCTATATACGGATCCCTCATCACAGAGATCTAGAGGCTGGAATCTTGTATCTTGAAGAGAAGTGTTGTTGGTTTTCTGGTGAAACTTCATAGTGTCGGGTGATCTAAGCTTTACTTGAGGTGAAGAAGGGCTTTCTTGCTGGAGGATGATGCTGGGTCAGAACAACTGGTTGTAGTCCTCTTGCTATTCTTGATATTAATAAAGTTATTCAAGTTTTCCTCCACATTCTTGTGTCTTTGATTATATATATGCATTTGTGTGGTCAATACATATCTGGTCCTATGTTGTTTATGAATATAGATCTTTGTTATTCGATAGTATTATGCTGCTTTGATTCCACAGGTGCTCTCTGAAGTTGGGCAGACGAAGAAGAAGTGGCAAAGATCTATCAGGAAGGAGAGGAACCAAGCAAGGAACCAAGCACAAGACTAAGGTTGGTGTCCTTTGTTCTACTCTTATCTATTTTTCATAAAGGAAAGTGAAAGTGGTTTTAATTTGTTTGTTTCTAAGATAGCTACCAGTCTTAGTGGGAATAGCAGCTCCGAGTGGACACTATTCCCGGTAACAAAATGGCGACTCAACTAGGGAGTGAATAGATTGTTTTCTAGTCTATTTTTGTTTGTTTTATAAACTTACAGACGGAGCCTGAAGTCAAGCCAGCTAGCCTTCGATCTGCATTTTCTATGCAAGTGAAAAGCAGATAAGTTCTGCTTCAGTCTATCTTCGGGTTTTGTTTATAAATTGAACAATCGATCTGAAAACACTCTAATTGCCCTAAGTGGTGGCTCTAGTAACCTCCTTAGATCAACCCCTGTGATTTATATTTACTGAACATCACTTACTCGGCCTAAATCCTTGAACTGAACTACAAATTGTGAGCAAAGACTAGATAAAAGTCTCGCACTGGTACCATCGCACCCTCTCTTCAAGGCAGTCTGTATGCATCGCACCTCCCATGTGCAATAGGTGAGATGCATACTGAATTCCCTGTGTGACAAGTGAGATGGTCAGGGAAGGCTAATTTTACCTTCATAATTTGGTTTTTCTTCACTCTTTTCAGCTCTATTCAGGAGTTTTGATTTCTGTGGTCAGTATATCTCTGTGGAAACCCCCTTCTCTTCCATCATTCCACCTCCATTATGCAAAGAATTGTAAGTGTTTTTACGTATTTTGCACCATTTTCAGTTCTCTTTTACAAAGAAGTAGCGTAATCAAACTGACGTTTCTTGATCTGAAAGTGTCGCAAGTGTCGTTTTTAGTCGTAGAAGAGAATCATGTTGTTCTTGGTAGACGATCATACTATTATTGAATTGAGGCTTCTGTGATCCATATCAATTATAAGCAGGGTTTCGGCGAAAATCACATGAAGAAAACATTTGTCAACGCGTTTTGAACCAACCAGTGTGGTTCATCGTCAAGACAAGTTGAAGAAACGGATCCAGCCATTACTTCTAAAGTTCATCATTTTGAACGGGCACGCTTGTAGGTCTCGAAGTTGAAGTCTGATCTGGCTTTTCTGGAGAGATGCAGAGATTCCGCCATTATCCCTATGTTTGCTCAAATCAACCATCATCTCCATACTCTTTCTAACCATGGAGTATTCCTTAGAGCCAGTGTAGCGCTTTTGAGGTCTGAGATTAACAGGGTCAGGAGAGACCTGTGTCAGCTCTCTCATTCTCTTCTAAGTTTGCACTTGGAGCTTTCAAACTTGTTCTCCCCCTCCCTGTGGTCCAGAATTGATGCATGCTCTGCATTGAAATCTAATCATTTGGAGGAGATCAGGAGTAGAAAGAAAGTTGCGAAGTTTCAGAATTTGGCTCAGAAATTTGTAGGTTTCAGATCTGGGGATGGTGTTCCCCATAGCCGCATTTCAACTTGTCAAAAGTCTGCCCTCCATTCATGGTTATCTTCCCTTCCTTCTGGTGACTCCTCGCCCCAGTTGGCAGTCCAGGGGGTCTCGTCTGGTTCCCACCTTCATGGTGAGGGTTCCATTTCCGATCTCCCCGATCTGAGTGCTCATTTGGAGCAGCGCTCCTCTGAAATTGCGCTCCCCTCGGGTGAGCTTGCTCTTGACCGGGGCTCTCCTTCATTTCATGATGATAGGTCGTCCGAAAGTCCTGCTGTTGCGCCCGTCCTCCATGCGGTCAACCCAGGAATTGCGACCTGCCTCGGCTCTGTTAACCATGTATCCGAGCCTCCCTCTTCAGCTATTCAATTTGTGACTGTAAGTAGCTCTGAGGTCTGCAACCGGAATTCCTGAGTCTCTTCGGCTCGACGTGCTATCACACCTCTGAGCTCTTATGTTCGGTCCTCTGCCCGCAGCGTGGATTCGATCGGCAATGATGGTGGTCAACATTTCAATCAGCACTGCGCAGTCAACCCCGGATCTGCGACCAGCCTCGGCTCTGTCAACCGTGTATCCGAGCCTCCCTCTTCAGCTATTCAATTTGCGACTATAAGTAGCTCTGAGGTCTACAACCAGAATTCCTCAGTCTCTCTGGCTCGACGTGCTATCACACCTCTGAGTTCTTCTGTTCGGTCCTCTGCCCGCAACGTGGATTCGGCTTTCCTGATCGGCGATGATGGTGGTCGGCGTTTCAATCAGCACTGCGCAGGTGAGTGGTATGGTCGGCACGGTTTTGGTTCACGCTGTTTTGACCACGGTAAATTTGTTGTTTATAATTATAATAATAGTTATAACAATAAGAATAAGAATTTATATTATAATAAAATAAGAAATTAATATTATAATAATAATAATAAAATATTTATGTAATACGTATTATTATAATAATATTAATAGTAATATAGGGTTAATATAATTATGATAAAAATAATTTTAATAATAAAATTTATAATAATATGATCTTAATATAGAGTTATATAGTTATAATAATAATAATAATAGTAATAGAGGCCTATATAGTTATGATAAAAATAATTTTAATAATATTTATATAATAATAATGATATTAATAGTAATATAGAGTTATACAATAATAATAACAGTATTAATACTATTAATAGTTTATATACTAATAATAATGATATTATCATTAATAATAGTGATAAATATTCTATTAAGAATAACATTAATGTAAGCGATAACATTGATTTAAATTTAGAGTTTAATAAAAACAAGGAGGACATGAACGTGGGTAAGGATATTCTTCCCCCTCCCTCCCGGAATAACAAAGTTGTCAACCTTTCTAGTTTCTCTTTTTCCCCTACTGTTTTTCCCCTTTTAGGCAAAGGCTTAAACTTTTCCCTTGCCGCTAGAAGAATCTCGGTCAATGACAATATTTGCGATGTTGAATACGGGATTAGAGATCTTCCGAATAATATCAAGGACACCGTTAGGCAGGATTGTGTTGTCGTCCTTAGAAAGGCTAAGCCTCCTCGGAAGAATCTCAACAATGAGGAATTCCTGGCCCTCAAATCCTTAAAGCAGAACCATGATATCGTGGTTCTAAAAGCCGACAAGGGAGGAGCTGTGGTCATCCTTAACAAGGATGATTACCGTAAGAAGATGTTAGATCATCTTCACAATAGTGGCAGTTATAAAAAGTTGCCCAAGAACCCTCTTAAGAAAATTTCGAGTGCTATGGCTCTTGCCATCAAGTCTAGTAGCTCTGTGAATTCCCTTTGTCATAAGCTTATTGAAAGTAGTCCCATTACTCCTAGGATCTATGGGTTACCCAAGAATCATAAAGAAGGGGTCCCCCTGAGGCCTATTGTCAGCATCATTGGTGGTCCGACCTACCTTCTAGCTAAGTTCCTTGCCCTTAAGCTTAAGCCCCTTGTTGGTCATACGGAGTCCTTCGTAAAAGACTCTGCTTCCTTTATTAATGAGCTTAAGGGTATACAGCTTGACCCTGAAGACATCCTCATCAGCTTCGGTGTGATCTCCCTTTACACTTGCATCCCTATAAGGGAGGCCTTGGAAGTAATCTATCGCCTAACAGATCCTGAAACCCCTCAGTTGGTTCAGATTTGTCTCACTTCCACTTTTTTCTGTTTCGAGGGTGAATTCTACAAGCAGACTTGTGGTGTTGCCATGGGCTCACCCCTTTCCCCTATTGTTGTGAATCTTTTTATGGAAGATTTTGAAGCCAAAACTTTAGCCTCAGCCAGTCTCCTTCCCAAGCTATGGAAAAGATATGTTGATGACACTAACGTCATCTGGTCCCATGGCCTTGAGGAGTTGGATCTCTTCTTCAGTCACCTCAACTGTCAATCTTCTGCCATTAAGTTCACCATGGAAAAATAATTTGATGGTTGCCTCCCCTTACTGGATATTCTTATTTCCAAAAACCAGGACGGTTCCCTCTCCCACTCAGTATTCCGGAAGAAAACACATACTGAGCAGTATCTTCATGTCGATTCGCATCATTTCCCCGCTCAAAAATTGGGTGTTCTTAACACCCTCGCTACTCGTGCCCTAAGGATTTCTGATAATAAGAGCTTCGATAAGGAGAAATCCCATCTCCTTAAAGTCTTCGTGGAGAATGGCTATAGTAGGCGCTTAGGTCAGAAGGCTTTTCTTAAAGCTTCTAAAAATTTTGTTATTAATAAGGTACCTAAAGAACGCCTGCAAGGTGTCCATCTTCCCTATATCTAGGGAACCATGGACAAGATTGCTCGGATCCTTAAGAAGTTTAATATTCCCTCTTCCTTTAGGCCCCTCAATACCATTCGTAAATCCCTCCGATCGGTGAAAGATCCCATTGACCCTATGGATATGAAGGGTGTCTACTTAATCCCTTGTTCTTATGGAACCCCCTATATAGGGGAGACAGGGCGCTCTATCCATCAAAGGATCAGTGAACATGCAGCTGACCTAAGACATGGGAGAACCAAGTCTTCAGCATTAGCAGAGCATGCAGAAAAGACCAAGCATCAGGTCTGTATTGAGGAAGCTAAGGTTATTACTAAGGTAGCGCAATTCCATCACAGTAAGTTCAGGGAGGCGATTGAAATTGAAAGAAGGCCTAACAATCTTAATAGAGATGACAGTAGGAAGATCAGTAGTTGTTGGATCCCTGCCCTTTCTTCTTAGTCCTTCCTTTTTTCCCCGTTCCCCCCTTTTATTTTACGTGGTTTCCATTTTTTCCTTGTGCTCCCCTTTCCGTCCTCCTAAGGTTTCTCCTTTGGTTAAATCTTCTCTTATTGTCCTGTTCTGGTCCTTCTAGTAATTAATATCTGTCGCTTGTTCTATTTTTATTAATTTTTCCTTTTTCATGGTTTTCGTATTTGTTATTAAGCTTTTTTCCTTGTCCCTATGAGCGAAATTAGAAATTAATTTTTAACCTTCCTCAATAATAATTTATCCCCTTGTATTATTTTTATTTTTATGTATTTTCAATTTTTTATTTTATTATTTAATTTAATTATATATATATATTTATTTATTATTATATTATTATTATTTAAATTAGGATTAAGTGATTCTTTATATCTATTAACATAATAATCTAAATATTATTTTAATATCATTTTTATATTTTAATATTTTGATTTTTTCTTTTTTAATATGATGTTCTCGTTGGACGGCGGCATTCAATGCCAAGTGGCCGTCGCCTCAAGACACCTGGGCTGAAGGCTCCCGAAGCCGTCCGGCCAGCCTTAATTGCAGCTCCTCCATCGCAGATGACGGGTTGATAGGCAGAGGGTCTGGTTCGATGTTCAGAGAGGTTCATTTTGCAGTAGAGCGAAGCTCTGGTTCTCTGCAACTAGGCTTCATCTTGGGCGAGTTCGTCAATTTCTGTCGTGGTCTGGTCGATCTGTGGGACAATGTGAGCCAGAGACTTACTATCACAGTGTCCCTGACTGCTCCGGCTCCCAGCTTAGATTGTAGGGTCTGGTTGGCTTGTTTTGCCTGGTTCGTTGGTTGGGCCTGGTTCGTTTTCCGTCCCGGCACCTGGTTGAATTTCAGTGCTAGTTCTATTTCGCGGCGACCCCAGTGCAATTCTGTCGCAGCAGTGTATGCAATATGCCGAGAGAACGACAGAGGGGCGCCTGTAGAAGGGGTGGTTCGAGAGGCAGAACCAGATCTTTGGCCTCTGAACCTCTTTCTTCAGAATCCTCAGAAGGTAATCGCCCGCCACGGTCCACAGAGCGCGGAAGAGGGCGCGGCAGAGGGTGGTCTTTGGCATGCCCGTTCAGAGGGCACTCATCCACTCGGTTCAGACACACCTGCATTCTGGACAATGCCGTCTACTTTGTCTCGGTGCGCATTGAAAAATGCGAGCACCATGGATGGCCGGACGTCCCAGCAGCTCCTCGTCCACCATCGCCTGCTCGGGGGCAGCAATCTCAGCCTGTGGAGGCCGAGGGTGAAATGGCGAGGGACAACACTGGCCCAAGCGGTGGAGGCAGTGCATCTCATTCTGACTCCAGCGCTTCAGAATTCCCTGGCTGCCCGGTGGTGGAGGAACCAGATGACAAATTCATCCCACCTTCAGTGGAGGCGACACCCAACCCTTACACCTAAGCTTGCCGCGTGGACGTTCGGGGGCTTGGCAGCGGGTCGATGGCGTGAGTTAGTTCTGTCAATGTCCTATTCTGTTTCTGAGTCTGTTATGTTTAAGTCTGTCCTGGCTTCTAGCCTTAGAGTCTGTAATGGTTATGTCGAATAGCGTCTGTAATGGTTCTGTCTTGTTTTGTTATTTCAGTGAAGTTATGCTTATGAACAGAGTCTGTAAACTCCTCCTCTGCGACAGCAGGGAGAGGATGGGTCAACTTATTGCATTTTTGAACACTGTTATAGCTCTTGTCCGGGGTTAGCGTATAGCTCGTCGAGCACAGTCTCAGTTACAATGTCATCTTGTCCAGATTGCCGACCCATGGCGGCAAATGTAACCCTCTGTACTCTTTTTGTATTATAATAGAATTAGTCCAATTTACACAAAAAAATAAATAAATATGATGTTCTCGTTATCTACTCATTTTTATTTTATTATTTTTTTATTTTAATTTTTTAATTTTCATTTATTTATTTATTTATTTTATTTTATTTTATATATTATTATTATTATTATTATTATAACTTAATCTTATTGATTTATTAACACTAACTAATTTTTATCTTAACAACCCTTTAATATATATTTATACATACATTTAATCTAGACATATACTATAAGATAGGTCCTTTCCATTTTATTATTTATTAAATAATACCTTTTACTAACTATTAAAACCAATTAGAATTATTTATATTATATATATATTTTATTTAGATATTTATATTTTAAGGGTTTGGTACCTAATTTAACTAAGTTCCTTTAAAAATAATAATATTAATAATAATTCTTTGACCATGGTCCTAAAGTCAAAATTATTTGTTGGTCTTGTTAATCGTTGGAGTCTTTGCTCACTCTATTTAACTTGCTAAGCTGGATCTGTTTCTTCAACTTTTCCTGACGATGAACCACACTGGTTGATTCGAAACGCGTCGACAAATGTTTTCTTCATGTGATTTTCGCCGAAACCCTGTTTATAGTCGATCTTACTGTTACTCTTGTATGTGATTTGAATTAGTAGTTTTTCAAGTGTCGAAGACAGTTTTCATTTCAAAATTTCAAAGTGTCGTCCTTACCTTCACTTCGTTTTGGAAAGAAATTTGTTAGTATTGTCGCTTTGAAAAGATAGTTCAGATTTGCACTTAGCTTTCTTCTTGTCATTCACACATTAAGAAGGCTGAAAACAAATACATGCATGTGCATTTTCATTTAGACTGCTTGGTTTGATTTAGGATAGTGCATTTAGTGTGTGCTTTGTGCTCTTTGTTGAGAGACCCTCAATTCTCTTTCCTTAGTAGCTAGGATTTTCATTGCAAAAGAAGATTAAACAATTGTTTGTCATCTTAGACTGCATTTTAGGAATTGTATATACACATCACCCGGTGAACCTGAAAGGAAAATTTTTAAACAAGATCAACTATAAAATAAATTTAATGAATCTAAAAACGCTTTGGAACCTAACGCACAACATCTAGAAGTCTAGGCTAGAGACGTATTTCAGCGTCGTAAAGCCTGGTAATTGTCGCTTTCACTGTTGGTTGGGTGATTCCTCCTCTTTGAGACGACAAGTGTCAGTACAAACTTGTGCTCCCACGTATCGTCAAGTATATATTGGGAGACCACAATAGGCTATATCCTTTATCTGTAGGAAGTCGTGTCTGCCTCCCTACCGATCGCAATGCACTAAACACAACATTCGAGAAGATTGACTGCCGTACCGTAAAAAGTATTCTGCAGTTTTGCGATTGGTTTGGTAATCCCTCTGCCTATATTTCCAGAGTAGTCTCTTTTGTTCCTTTTTAGACTCCTTAAAGGAAAAGGTCCATCTGATCACTTGTCACTTCAAGCTCATTAAAAATCGAAGGTGACTAGAGTCATCTTTTGTTTTTTCTCGACTCTTAAAAATTGAAAAAACAAGTTGTGTCAAAGCATCTAAAATTCATTTAATTCAGAATTATTTTCCCCTTTTTTATTTTGAGTTGATCAAGTAATCCGCAATCTTGGAAGAAATTCAATCAAAACCCCGTCATTCGCGGAGACTTACGAGTCAACCGTCGTTGACTCTGGAAACGAACCTATTCCGGACAAAGCGAACTCGTTTGACTAGATCAAAGTCCCCTAGGTTAGTTGGAGAAAGTACTCCAACATCCTCAGAGACTCTGGTTACTCCGAACATTTCTGGTATCCCTGCCTCTACAGAAGAAATTCCACAGCAACAAAAGGACATTACAATTGATCCTAGTGCGATGATAAACACTTCTATTCCTAAACTAGTTCCATCTACCGCTGATTCAGAAGGTGTTACTCCCCGAACATATGTCGCTACAGAATTTGCACCTTCTTCGGCACCAGAAATATTTTACGGACCTGACGGTCTACCTCTTCCTCCTAGATTGATTGCCATAGATGAGATTGTGGAAGATCCCCCGTCTAGCGCTCCATCGCAATTTGGAGCTGGGATCACCCTATATCCTTCTTGATCAGAAGTTATTCTCCCGCCATCAGAAGTTCCTAAAGAATCGCTAAGGAATCTTTTGGATAGGCTTAATATGTCTGAACAACCGTCGACATCTAGGACTGTGTCACCCAACATGGCAGCGTCAGAAATTCCTGCTGCTACTCCGACAATGGTTGCCAGCGTGCCATCTATCCCAACTAGCTCTCAATCACTGGATGGAGTCTATCCAGGGGCTGGTTCAACAGTATGGACTGTTCCCGTTTGTTCGTCCGGAATTGTATCTGGAATCTCTTACGTTGAGTCTCAACAAATTGATCCTTCATAGTGTCAATTTGGGCAAACCGGTCCCCAAAGGCAAATCATTCCTTTGAGTACTGGATTACCACCGTATGGAAGGCCGTATACCCTTTCATTATCTTCTTCGGAAGGACAACCATGCGAGAGTTCACAACAAAATTTAGGTTATGCTGGAATTACAACTAGCGGTTGGGTGCCAATCCTGCCTCAACAACCAAGAGTCGTATACTCAATGCAACAAAGTTTGCCTATGACAAATATCCCCACTATGCCGGCTTTTGTGGCAGTGTTGCAAGTACAAGTGTTTCCAGTTGTATGCCAACCTCAGGTTTCTCAGGTTATAATGCAACGACCTCTTGTACCTATGACACAACTGCAATCACCAACTAGTGGAATGACACAGGTTCAAACGGGGACCATCACTCCCCATCTTGGTCAAGCAGTCAGTACTGGACAATAGCTCATGGCTCCACAACCCTGGCTGGTGCAATACCAACAACCACAATTCCAACAAGCTCACCAAGGACATGAGCAACAAGTCTTTGTAAGTAATGGGCAGCCGTATAATAACGGTCAATATCAGCCATATCATAATGGTCATGCCTATCAACCTTACCAAAGTTACCATCATCAAATGCATTATGCTGGTATGCAAAGACCAACTTGTCAGGCAATTCCATCTTATCCTGGGTATGCTCCACCAAGCTAGAATCAACAGTTGCCTTTTATGTCAACTTTAGAGTTACCAGATCTAAATCGACTAACGAATGATCCAATTTCCTACGCCCCTTGGTGGCCGGTGATTCCACATAAACTTCCATCTGATATTCCTAAATTTAATGGAAATCCGAGTGAAGACCCGTTGAATCATGTGATGACCTTTCATCTGTGGTGTTCATCCAACACTCTCAATGATTATTCAATCAGGCTTCGCTTTTTTCAGCGGATGTTAACTGGTCTGGCAGCAAAATGGTATATTGATTTGCCTAGAGCTTCGTTTGATAACTTCAGTACCCTATCCACAACCTTTTTAACCCATTTTTAGTTACCCATAAGGTACGAAATGGGAATAGAACTGCTTACCAATTTCAAACAAACGACGACCACTCACATATCCTATCATATTCATAAGTGGCGACGTCATCGTAGAATGGTAAAAACATATGTTCCCGATCAGCTATTGGCTGAGTGGTTTATTAAGTCATTGTTACCTTCTATTACGGAAGATGTGGAAAAAGGAGGAGTCACACTCAAGAGTAATTTATTGCTCGTGCACAATATCTAGACTTGATCTATACTCAGTCTGGCACACTCTACGATAAAATCCTTGATGCTCCTAGACTAGAATTTTCCATTCCTCCCCCTCCTAAATCAAACAAAGACTCTCATGCTGACGATGGCGTGATAGGTACGACAAGCACTAAAACTGTAAAGGCTATGTCAACAAAGGCCCGCACGGTTTCAAGTCAAAACGAAAATGAAGAACTTCTAGCCTCGGAAGTAAATGTCGTGTTGACAGACAAAGGCAAAGAACCCAAGCAACCAGGAGGCAGGAAGGAAAAGAAAGGTAAGAACAAGAAACAGGAGGAGTTGTCTCCTAAAAAATCTTCTGCAAACCCTTCTGGGGATAAGAAACCAAATTGTCCATGCCTAATATGTGATGAGGATCATTGGACCAGGGAGTGTCCATATAAACCTGAGCTTAGAAAATTCTTCAATAATTCAAAAACCTGGTCAGTATTGACTGATCTGTTTCCAAACCCAGGAGCAAATCTGGTTGCTAACGATAATGCTTCCCCGTCCCAAGTGCTAATGCTATCTGTTTCAAAGTAGATGAAAGATGCTTTGATATCGACAAGGAATAAATATTACAGGAATCCACAGATGTCGAATAACGAGGATAATGATCAACCTAGTAGTTCGACAACAAATTTGACCGAAGTTGTGCCACCCATCATTCCTGAATTAACGATAAAACCTCCAAAGGGAGTAGTACACAAATCGACGTTTAATCCTCGTGCCAGAGCAGCACAACACTATAATATAGTGGAGGATTTAGCCCAATCGCCCTCTGCGATGTTGACACTTGAGGTACGTAAAATTGCCCCTCGCAAAAGTAGGCTTTACTATCAGCAATAGGTGGGAGTGACCCAATGGATTCCAATCTTGTGTCCTTTAATCACAAAGGATACGACCCTCAGTTACCATCTCAACTAGCTTTCCTCATTCAAGTGAAATCCCTCAACAAAATTGTTCATAGAACGATTATTGATGAGGGGGCATCCACATGTATTATGTCGATGAGTTGCTGGAAAACTTTAGGGTATCCACCCTTGTTGCAATCGTCGACAACATTAAAAGCATTTGATGGACGAACATACACCCCGTATGGGATATTAAGTAACTTGCAAGTCGAACTGGGGGCAAAACAGTAGAAATTGATGTTGAAGTTATCGACGGAAACCTCGATTACAACATCCTACTGGGAAGACCCTGGATATATGCCATGGTTGCTATTGTGTCGACCTACTTTAGGAAGATTGCATTTCCTTTCCAAGGAGGAATTACAATCATCGACCAACAAACATTTCTCCCCAATAGTTCACAAGTTACGGGAAGCATTCTGATGATCCATGGAAGCCCTAATTCGCTTCAAAATATCGGAGTAGGCCTACTAAAAGACCCCAAATTAATGGGAACTTTTACCCTACCACCTCCAACCAATTTGGTGGAAGTGGCTAAGGTGGGAACCTACAATATGATATCTTCTATTCAAAAGATGTCAGAAAACCATATTAATATGGATCATCTGCAAGTATTTCCTCTAAGCCCACTGGAAATATTATAGCAATCAATGTTTTCAGCATGGGAGGCAAACCCGTATCAACGCTCATCAAGCGTTTGGATAGATAGGTCTAAGGAACATGGCACCCCTTCAGATCCTTTGTCGCAAGTACACTATACAGATGAAGGAATCATTCAATCAATGATGATTGAAGGGGCACCATGGGAAGATTACCACCATCGTTCCCATCTTCCGAAAGGGAAGGAGGATAGTTCCAGCGACCCTGATCATCCCTCAATTTTTGACTTTTTGTCGAATACTGTAAATACGATGGATTCCAAGCGAAACCTATCCAATATTGAAGAAAAAATAGCCATAAATATCTCGACCAAAACAAATGTTGTAGAGAATATTCATGTTGGCAAATCTTGTTCTTCTTCAGAACTGGAAGTATATAGCGCTCTCTTTCGCGAGTCTTTGCTTGGTCATATGATGAAATGTCAGGTATTGATTCAAGCATAGTTGAACATGAAATTAAGATGCATCCAGATGTCAAACCGGTACGACAACGACTACGGCAGGTGCACCCCAAGAAGGTCGTTGCCATCAAGGCGAAGGTTGAAAAACTCCTCCATGCTGGTTTTATTTACCCGGTTCCTCTAACCGGTTGGGTATCGAATATTGTTCCTGTGATGAAGAAACAAGGAACGATTAGAGTGTGCGTTGATTATAGGGTTGTAAATCAAGGTTGTCCAAAAGACAACTACCCTACACCCTTCATTGCCCAGATTATTGACGAATGTGCGGAATGTGAAATCTTTTCATTTATGGATGGATTTTCCGAGTATAAGCAAATAACTATCCGCCCACATGACTAGGCAAAGACCTCATTTATTTTTCCGTGGGGCACATTCGCATATCACAAGCTACCCTTTGGTTTAAATAATGCAAGGGCAACGTTTCAGAGAGCAATGAACTATGCTTTCCATGACATCAAGAACATCGTTCAACCATATCTCGACGATCTTCCAGCTCATTCGCGAAAGCAGACAGATCATCTGCAGCATTTGAGAGCGATATTTCTATGTTGCCGACACTAGAAAATACGACTCAACCCGCACAAATGTGTGTTTTGTGTCAGTTCTGGTCGTTTACTTGGCTTTATGGTCTCAAAGGACGGGATTCGTCTCGACCCATGCAAGGTTCAGGCAATCATTGATTTTCCTCCACCTTCAAATTTGCTTCAGATTCAGAAACTCCAAGGGAAAGCAAACTTTCTAAGGAGGTTCATTCCAAATTACGCCAAACTTGCTAAAGGTTATACTCGTCTATTGAAAAAATAAGTACCCTTCATTTGGGATCATGTCGCACAAGCTTCCTTTGATGCTTTAAAGCAATCTCTAATAAAAGCGTCATTAATGTATTCTCCTGATTATCAAAAAGACTTTAACCTGTATCTAGCTGCAGCAGATACAACCATAGCAATGGTTTTAGTTCAAGAAGATAATGGAATTGAACATCCTATATATTATTTAAGCTGAAACTTAAATGATACGGAAATGAAATACTCCTACGTTGAAAAGCTAGCCCTAGCAGCTATTCCAGCGATACAGAGATTTCGACACAACGTCCTCTTCAGAAAAACTACCATTTTATCATATTGCAACCCCATGACTTATATATTGTCGCAACAGTTGCTAGGGGACAAATATTCAAAATTGATATCAATTTTATAAGAGTTTGATCTGGAATTCAATAAATCCAAATCAAAGAAAGCCCTGGTTTTCACAGAGTTACTATGTGATCTCCAATCGTCGTCCAACGATGCAACGTCCGAAGAAGTGATCATGGATGAAAAATTGTTTCTGATATCTTCAAGCAATCTGTGGTACGGAGATATAATAATCTATCTCCAAACCCAAACATATAGGTCTAATACCTCACACTCCGAACAACGACGGATTCGATACCAAGAAAAAAACTATGTGATTGTCGGTGATACACTTTACCGTTGTGGTATCGATATAGTTCTGCAGAGGTGCCTCACCCATGAGGAGGCCGAAAAAGTCCTGAATGATTTTCATTCAGGCGCGTGTGGTGGGCATCAATCTGGTTATGCTACGGCACAGAAGATTTTACGAGCAGGATACTTCTGGCCAAAAAATTTCAAAGATTGCATAACCGTAGTTAGAAGTTGCCATGCTTGTCAAATCTTCGATAGCAAAACCAGAAGACCACCCGCACCGCTGCAACCAGTAGTTGCTGTTAAGCCATTCGACAAATGGGGCATAGATTTCACGACATGGAACACCACCTCGGCCAGGGGGCATGGGTATATCATAGTCGCAGTGGACTATTTTACCAAATGGGCCGAGGCGATGCCTACATTAAACAACAGCGGAGAGACGTCTGCCCTTTTCTTTTTTAATCACGTAGTCTCCAGATTCGGTGTTCCATAGGCCATAGTCACAGATCATGGATTGCATTTTCGCAATCACATGATGGTTGAGTTGGCTGCCAAATTAGGACTGTCCCATAAAAGCTCTACTCTGTATTATCTGCAAGCTAACAGACAAGTTGAGGCAATCAACAAGGTCCTGAAACGCATGCTGCAAAGGATGATTGGAGTCCATAAACAGATTTGGCACCTGATCCTATACTCGGATTTGTCGGCATACCGGACATTGGTGAGAAATGCAACCGGGTTTACACCTTTTCAACTAGTGTACGGTCTGGAAGCAATCTTGCCTGTTCAGTGTGAAATCTCGTCCCTCAAGCTCGCAGTCGACCTTCTCCCCAAAACTTCAAAAGAAGAGGCTTTTTTCTTGGAACTAATCCAATTGGATGAAACCCATCATGATGCGGCTTTGGCTAATGAAGCCCATAAGAAACAAGTCAAAGCACAGTTCGACAAAAATGTCAAACCTCGTGTCTTCTTAGAAGGCGACCTGGTCTTACTTTACGACCAGGAGTCCGATAAGTTGGGAGCAGGGAAATTCAAATCTTTATGGATGGTTCCCTATATTGTTAAGTGCGTATTAGCAAAGGGAGCCTACGAGTTGATGGATTATGATGGGATTCCATTGGCGAAACCCTGTAACGAGTTATACCTCAAGCGTTACTATGCTTAATTCCGCGTAGTAACCCCTATGCTTTTGTTCCATTTTTGTTTTCGTTAAGAGTAATTGCTTCGGTTAGGTAATCCACTTTTTGCATTTGTTGCAGATGTCGAACCTATTGGAATCATTTGTTGGATATGCTGATGGAGCGAGTCGTAGTTCGCGGAACCTATCTTCTGTGGCATGGACCATTTTCCATCCCAGCGGCGAGTTAATAAGTTTTAAGGGGGAATGTATTGGTCAGTCGACGAACAATATCGCTGAATAAAGCGCGTTGATAGAACTCCTCTCTGATGCCATCGCACATGGCATATGTTGACTTGTCGTCAGGCTAGACTCACAGCTCGTCATTCTACAACTCACTGGTATCTACTCTGTACGAAATCCAGCCATCTATCGCATGTTCCTAAGGGTCAGGATTTTGGAAAGATAGTTCGATTTCATTCAATATCAACATATTTCTAGAAATTTCAACACATTAATAGACTCATTAGCAAATTATGTGTTAGATAGACATTTGCGACATTTATAAAAAGAAGCATCACATCAATATTTGCAGCAAGATCATGTAACTTAACCGAAATAAAGCTCTGAAAATCAAAAATATATACATAACGGTTTATAGTTTACACATAATGTTCTATAACCAAGACAAAATCGATCAAATGACCCAAAACTCAAAATGCTAGGGGGCACCCTAGTCTAATGATGCTGGTGATAACAAGTCAACGCCTATGCAATCATGTGTAAAAGCCTAGTCCATCGACTCGGCACACTAGTAGTATGTCGCTGCAACCGCAGAGGTAGCTCGTCGGTCCTCACGTCTGGGATACCAAGGGTAAGACCCTCGACCTGATCTTGTAGTGCTGAATGTAGAAATCTTGAATAATTTAACACATATTCAACAGAGATTATCCTGATCATGTACTATTGCGGAAAACATACACAATACATAAGCTCCTCTACGTTGATCATCAATATAGCAGCATCAATAATAATAAAACATCAAGAGCATTCACACATTAACACAGTATGTATCCAGGGGAAAGCATCTAGAAAAACAACCCCAACTATATGTATATTAATGATTGAGTCATGCAACATTACAAAGTACAATGCTTATCACAAGCAATCTAGTACCACCTCCACCTGTTACACACAATACAGCTCAGATCTGAATCAATCACTGGCTCAAATCTCTTTCGCTGCTTGCTTGCCTCCGCTGCTCAATACCTGCACAAGAACCGGTGATAATTCCAAGGAAGCCACGTCTTTCCTTGGCTAAATCACGTGAGAACAAGCTACAATACGTGCAAACTCATTGGCATACTCAATCCCCTGATTTGTGCAAGATCTGGTGCACAACTATAGTCACAACTGATAGCAATCTGATTCTCTAACACCTGTCCCTGCTGAACTGAACATGCACTGACATGCAACTGAGTTAACTGATGTATTCATTAGTTGTATTATGAGTTAATAACTTGTGAATTAATTAATAACTAATTCACCCAACTCATCTCTAGTCTATTCGCCAGTTAGACTAAATACAACCAGTTTAACAAAGCTAAACTGAACACAACTCCATCAACTGCACCTCCAGTCCACTAAACTCAACTCACTTGAGTTCTAACTGAAGTCATGCATGCAAATATTCAACTAACCCATAGAACCACGTATTTCCTTCATGCAATTACATGTGCCACATCTGTAGGTCGAACTGAAGTGCTCCAAGAGAATAAGATTAAGTTTATAGTCCAAATATTATTGTGAGATAATAATATTTGACTTTTCTATTTTTGACAGCCAGTCTAAAAATAGACTTGATCACTCACACTGTGATCACTCACACTTTCATCAAAAATAGAAGTCCATCTATTTTTCCCAACTTGATCAATCATCCATAAACAGCAACCTGCAATCCATAGACATGATCCATATGTCTAAAAATAGACATAGTCTAAAAATAGACTTGCGCCAAAAATAGCCTGCGGGCCCACTTAGTGAAGGCGACTCTTTTCACTAAGCTCCATCATCTTGTTGCAATCTCAACACTCCCTCTCGACAAGATATGGATTATCAGCAACCCCTATCCTGCCTCGGTGGTACTCGAATTTTCTCTTGGTGAGAGCCTTCGTCAGAATATCGGCATCCTGATCCTCCATTGGAATGTACGAAAGTAACATGATCCTCCGCTGCACACAATCTCTGTTATGATGGTACCTGATGTCAATATGTTTAGATCTATCATGAAATACAGGA
>APFE030713436.1:0-10516 GCA_000404065.3 Pinus taeda
TCTGTGCAGAAAGGAGTTGGCCAAGTCTTCTAGATTGGCCACTGATTTGCTGGTACTATCGCATGAGACTTGTATCCCCGTCACCTTTGGCTCTTCGGCTTCAATCAAATTATATGTTCCTTGCCAAGTGGCCCTGGTAAGTCCCAGGCATGTCATATCTGATATAAGCCCTTTCTTTTTACTGCTTGAATCAACAACAGGTTGCCCTACGGCTGGCGAAGCAGTAGGCATTGTAGTCTTTTTGGACTTCTTTCCCATTCCACTCAATTATGTCTTTGTGGAAGAATCCTGCACAGAGCGAAAGATAGGCGTAACAGGAGCAACAATAACATGAATTGAATAGAGTGAGGTATATATATCTTAATGCATTCATAGTGATCGATTGACTTAAGACGACTTTCGGATCAAATTTGTGAATAGATTGCAAGCTTGCTGTTTTCATTAAATGGCCGTTAAGGCCTGTCAATCTCATTAATACCAGTCGCTTCGGTTAATGGCCGAATGATTTATTTGAAGCATGTCTTGGGCGATTTGGCGGTTGGACGCGGATGAGCGGCTTTTCAAAAGATATTTCCTTAATTACGAATAAATCATATTAAACTGCCTTTATGATTTTTACTTTGAAAATTGTGCTTTTAACCTTTTCACAATCGGGTATCGGGGAAATCCTAAGTTATTGCTTTGGTTTCATTTGGAATCCCCGATCGCCGATAGCGATATCGCATCGCGTCGAGAGTAGCGAGTAGGGCCGTTTAGAATGAGGGCATGGTGAGTCGCCGATCGCCGATAGCGATATCGCATCGCATCGGGCGAGGGGGAGCTTATTTGCACTTTAAGTATTATTGCCGATTGCCGATTGCCGATTTCGTATTGCATCGGAGCAAGGGTTGTTAATTGTGTTACTTTATGCTTTGTCGATATCCGATAGCAATTTCGCATCGACCGAAATCAAGATGTCCCTTAAGTTGTGCTCTCTTTGTCATTGCGATATGTGATCTTGCGATCGCTTTATCACAATGATAAAGATAAATCATTTTACGTTGGGGTTTTTTGATTGGTTTTATGGAACAGGCCTTTTAATAATGTTTTCTTTTATTTCTTTGTGCCTTTTTGAAATAGAACTTTAAATTGATGCCAATTTAAAACAAAAATTAAAAAGGGACCCATTTCACATTATAGTTTTGGAATAGTAATGATATGAAATGGGGGGTTGTTGTATGGCACAACAATACTAGAAGCCTAGATCCATTTAACTCTGGATCTATCATGCACCAAGAGGGATCGAATCCCTCGAGGTCAAACCTTCTTGTTGGAGCGTATAATTTTAGGAAAGGTTTGCTCCTTGAGTGATTTGGTCCATGATAGATCCAAATTGTTGACGGTGGTGGACCCACCAATATTTAGGGGATCACCTCACTACAAAGTCCCAATTAGACCTCACACCATTTGGCCTGGGAGTCCCATCCGGTATGATAGCCCAGTTGCCATTGTCTTAAGGATTTTTCTCCACTCTTGCTTGTCAGCACAGTAGAGTGGTCTGCTTTGTCTTCAAGAAGTGAGGTTCACATTCCTGGTCAGTGTAAGTGCCACTTGTTTCAATGGTTCTTTCACTGTAGATGGAGGGTGGGAGTGAGTACCAAATTGGTTGGGATGAAGTCCCAAATCAGTGAGGAACACACAACATAACAGGACATGCACATATTCTAGAGGAGCATTCCACACGGATGCGACAATCACAACACACAAGGTAAGATAACACATACAAAACTCAACGAATGAGTTTGAATGAGTGCAACGATTGTTACAACAAGTTTTATGTGAAAGGTATGTCTAGTGTCTGGGAGAGTATTCTACATAGGCAAGACAACATTGACAACATATACAACACATTTCCATTAATATATTATGTATTACAACAAGTGAAATAGTTTAGATGTAGAACACAAGTTAAAGCAACATGCATCACAAGTGTTAAAGATTAGTCTTACAACAATTACAATACATGTGTGAAAACGTGCTAGCCTTTTAGAAGGCTTTTGAATTAAGTGAAAGTTCCAAGACACATCGTTACACCATACATCAGTAAGCTTGAGTGTGGGGCGTTGAAACCACTACTTACTCCTCAAAGAAAAGATTACATACTCTCTTGGCTATGTGGGAGGAGGTGAGGTGAAAAGTATTTTGCATCTACAAATGAGGGGGTATTTATAGCCAAGGGTGAAACTAACCATTGTGGGTGTTTGACTACCCTCATGACTATTTTACATCCATGACTTTTTGACTTTACATGACTCTTTGTACAACAAGTGGGTCTCTTGGACTTCCACGTTACATTACATTGATTGACAACATAGCCCATAGTAGAGGTGTGGGAAACATGACTCATGACATGACTCGACATGATAGTGCTAGTACATTCATGCTGCTGCTGGAGTGCATGCCGAGCTACAATGCTATTGGGTGATGGATGTTTACACGGTGTATCACAGATTTACCTCTGCATGGGAAAGTGCGTAGAGTCTTTGATGGCCTTTGGTTGTCTTGATGAAGCCTTGTCATGTTGTTCTTTGTCTCTATATTGGAAGGATTGATAGGATTATCTGTTTGCGAATGGTACATATTTGTTTGTTCGTCTGTCCCTGAGCACATCTTGCATGTTTTCTCATTCATTCGTCCACAAGCACATATTTTCATGACCATTTGTTCGCGAGCACATCTCTTCACATGCATCGTTCATCCATCCGTTGGTGAACCTGTCCTTCTTTATGTGCTCCCTTGCTTCATCCCATTCGTCGTCGCACCATGTTTGTTGTTCTACCTGTACCTGTAGTCACTCATGATGAGACAACATCAAATCCAAAACCTCCTAGTCTACCATGAAACATGATCATGTTGGACATAGGTGACCAAGAGTTGTGGCAAGGTTGTGAAGCGGGATGATAGTTCTGGGCACTGCTGATGAAAACTCTGCAAGAGTCACTCAATGATGGAGATGGGCAATCCATGTCAACAATGACTATTTGCAAGGTCTGGCTCCGCTGGAAGGAAAAATTACATAAATTTTGGGAGGCACAGTGTAGGCTGCAAGAAGGAAACGTAGGTAGGATCTTCGCAATTTCCCAAATGAGTGGGCGGCAAGGGCTTGAAGGCCAAATTTGCACAATTTTATGGAGTAATAGGTTGGGATCCAAGGAGGGTCAATACGAAAATATTGTGTAGTTTTTGGGAGGAACTACCTAGGACCCTGGTAGCCAGAACTTCACAATTCCCTGCAGGAACTGGCAGTTAGCCGTTGGGTCACTCGTAGCTAAAAATCCACAATTCCCAAAGGGAACTTGTAGTTTGTTATTGGGTCACTAGCAGTAGAAACTACGTAATTCATGGGAGGAATTAGCAGTCTGCTGCTAGGAGCTGCTGGCTAGGGGCACTGCACTGAGGCTGGGAGGTCAACCCACTGATCATCTATGCATAATTTCTAATTTGAGCAGACTATTGGGTAGTAGAAGGCTTGCTCATGAAAACTGCAGAATTTCTTGGATGCGTAGCCTATCGACTATCCAGATGACTGACTGGGAAAACTATGCAATTTCCTTAGTTAGCCAAGTAGGAAAAGTCAGTAGCCTCTACGCAAGTTTAGAGAGGAGTCAATCTCGAGGTGGCTACAAGGTCTGACTGTTCAGGTGGCCAACATAAGATTTGATTGAATTTCTTGTGATCGATGTAGCTTGGAAAAACTTGTTTAGTGCCTCTACGCTGCTCTTGGTGACAGTTGATCGAGTTGACGACGAGGTGATGGTCATCAGAACTTAAAAAAAAAAATGACTAAGTGTGTGAATGGTTGAAAGATGCATAGGTGATCATGAAAACACACTCTCACATGACTCAACGATGAGATGACTCAAACCATCCAGACACACATGTTCAACATGACTGACCGACGATGCAAGTGATAAGCGCGACACTTGTGATTGATCATTGATCGACTATGACGACACTTGTGCGACAATGAATGTGACTCCATGTGTGAGTATGAAAGATTCTTTCATAGTGGACACAACAAGTACACACGAAGTGAAGACTTTGAGCATAACCAAAACACGGTGGCGAGCATGACTTAGACACCAACATGCAAAACTTGAATGAAATGCACAAGTAAGGTGGATGCAAATACTCACACAGGCTCACAGAATGAACCTAGGGTCTGTAGTCATCAAGAAAAACTCTCAAGGGAGGCTTTGAAATTGGGTGCAGGAAAAAATTTTGGGAGGTGGTTGTAGCCGCTTCAACACTTGGCGACACACTGGTAGAACTCTAGATTCTATGTTTTGGTTCATGTCTAGCATAGGACCATTGTCTTTTGGGGAGTATTGAATCATTGTAAGACAATTTGGATTCCCCACTTACCCCATGGACATGCATGGTTCACCCATTTCCAACTAAGTCAAACATAATCAAAATTTTAGCTTGATCTCAGTGTTTCGAATTCAAGAAGGGTAGTTTAGCTCACGAGCTGGAAATTTTCAGAGCATAAGTTTTCATCTCTAGTGTTGCTCCACTGCCAGCAGATATGGACATTACACTGACAGAGTCATGTAGGAGCACACACATTTCTCCACTGCTAGCAAGCCTGGTCAGTACCCCGGTGGAGTTGCATGCTTCCCCTCTCTGCACAGGAATCGTTTCTCTTCTTTCACCTTTGTACTTATTTCAAGAGGATTGTGCATAGGAACTTATTTATTTTTGGGGTGGAAGAGGGATCCCAAATTATTGAGAGTAGAAGAGGTTGTTCCCTCAGAGAGGCATGTAAGACCTCTGACACAGGTTTGCTCGTTTAGATTTTCCCCTTCTCTATTTCTACTAGTTGGATGAGCTTGAACAAAGAATAGAAGGTTGAGTATGAGCATGGGGCTTCCTAGTGTGGACACAGATTCATGGTTAGACAAAAACTTCCCTTGCATAAGGCTTGTATTTTCCATCAAGACTTCATCGGTCATAGGTTAGAACCAAGTACAGAGAATACAGACACAAGAATGGCCAAGTGCTATAGTGTCATAGGTTTCTTCAAATTTCAGCCACATAATCCATTTAGAAACTAGAATGTAGTAGTTGGCAACACTTATTTACGATAACAAAAATAGTAATATATCAAACAAACAAAACTAATGTGAACAAAAATAGTAAGGTGAATCAAACAAAGATAATAAGCAAAGAAAACAAGATGAAAACAACAAGCGACAAGTAGACTATGTACATGGCATGCGTGCAGTCCGACCTATTGAAGGTAATGCTTGAGATCTTGTCCATTGATAGGAAGGTTGTCAATCCTCCCGTCAAGTGGTTGCAAGTGAGATATGTGTGAGCCAGGGAAAATTTGCAGAACCACCCTAAATTTATATGTATAATAAATGGGTGAATCCCCATGATACATGGAAAAATGGGAGGCGATTTTAACAATAATATAATATGTATATATATATTTTTGGAAATCTCTCACTAGATTATATTATATTGTAAAGTCATGGCAAATCTTTCACTGAATTATAAAATCTTGTAAAATCTTGGCAAACCTTTCACTGAATAATAAAACATTGTGAAGTCTTGGCAAATGTTTTGTTAAAGTATGAAACCATATATGATAATAGGAAAACATATTCATTAAATTGCAATATACTAACATACATGTTTGGAAAAAATAAACATAATTTTCTCTTCCTACAAACAATGTTGCAAGTTTGAGTGGCCGTGTTTGTTAAGGTTCTTACTGTACACTCTTTCATATCCTTCTATTAATTTTGATAATATTCCACAACAAAGTTCTTGTAGTTGTTGATCTTGACCACCAGTTCTGTCAAGGTAGGAGAGATTAATATTTCCTCTAGCACTTTTGTCAAGCTATCAAATTTCTTTCTTATTCAATAGACTCCAACTACAAGATTAAAAAAACACATCAACTTTGTTTAGCCCAACACACCAACAAGTAGCAAGCCCCAACTATATAATATAAGAAAGTAGTAGGTATCCCAAATGCCTAAAGGGAATCTAATGGAAATAAGTGACCCTTGTCAGAAGCCTTCCAATCAATATATAAATATATAAATGTAGATTTATTATTATTTTAATTGGAAATCTTCAATTAGATAATAATATTTAATTACTTCTCTCCCAATCTAAATTGCTTATTAGCATAATCCACTACCTTCATACATCTTTCATTTTTTAACAGCGTTGTAACATGTGGATTAATTTCTTTTTTGGTGCACAATCCCCACCTTTTATGGAAATATGGTGCAGTGGCCCAAACCTTACAAATCATTACAACAAACTAAGAACAACAGAGAAGATGAAAGGTTGTACAAACTGGCATATTTTTCAAACAACTAATCCAACGTCAATACCTTAACTATTTCATGTAAATATCATATTGCGAACGTTTGAAAAATGGTGGGAAATCTGGGCAGTGACTATCTCTCTTCTGCGAGGGTGGTGTAGAAAAAAGTGATAAAATTTCACTGTTTTGAATTTTTGTTTTGTTAAATCAGAAAAACAAATATTAATGGAGATATTGGTATTTTTTACTAAACTTTGTGAAGTGTCTAAATGTTGCTTTAACCATTCACCTTAAGATGTTTTTACAATATAATTACCTAAGTGTATTTAATATCTTCATTATCATAAAAACAAACCTATATCCATGTTAACTCCACATCTATCACTCTTAGAGGGATGAAATCTATTTATCCATCTCAACGCTTGGTAGATGCATAATTAATATGGATCTAAGCTGATAGAATTTCCCCTTTAAATAGTTTATTCTCACATGAATACCATAGTATTACCATGCGTCAATACCAGCGTTTATCATAAACTTGGAGCTTAAAAACTACTAATAGTAATTTATAAAAATTAATAAAATTAATAAATGATTTTTATTTTAACAAAGTTAAAATGTTTAAGTGACATTAAATTATAAGATCCATTTTTACTCTTGATCTACCAAGCTCCGACAGGGATCAAATATTTTTTCACTCTATGTTGGTTTTCACATCACAATATTTGATCCCTCTCGGGGCTTAGTAGATCCAGAGTAACGATGGATCTATGCTAATTTAATTCCCCTCTTTAAATAGGCTACATTCCATGTGTATACCATGGTTCAATACCATGTGACATATTTATTTTTATTAATACTAATATTAGGGTTAATAATGTTTTTTTGCATGGTATTAATAATAATTTGGCCTTTCGTATTTGGCCCATAGAATTTGGCCCATAGGCTTCACCTAAATATAATGAATTTTTTTAGTGTTCATAAATATAAGGGGACTTATGGATTAAATATAAAAAAATGTTTTCTTTATTTACCATACCTCTCATTTATTTATATTTCTATTAATTTACCATACCTCTTTTATAAATATGGTATTTGGCCCATAGGATTCACTTAAATAAAACATGTTTTTTGAGCCTTCATAAACAGAAAGAGGGTTATGGCCTAAATATAAAAAGAGGTTTTATTTATTTACCATACCTTTGGAGTAAGTATAAAAATAGGTTTTATTTATTTACCTTACCTCCACTTTATTTATATTTGTATTTATTTACACCCTTGTGTGTTCGTAAATATAAGCTGACTTATGGAGTAAATATAAAAAAATGTTTTATTTATTTACCGTACCTCCACTTTAAAAAATATTTTATTTATTTACCATACCTCTCGTTTATTTATATTTTTATTAAGTTACCATACCTCTTTTATAAATATGGTATTTGGCCCATAGGATTCACTAAAATAAAATCTCTTTTCTGAGCCTTCTTAAATAGAAAGAGGGTTATTTTAGGGTTATTTATCATACCTCTAGTTTATTTATATTTTTAATTATTTACCATACCTCCACTTTATTTATATTTTTATTTATTGGGACCAAATACAACCTCCCAATCCACCTCCGAAACTAGAAAATGGGCGATTGCAAAATGAATTTAACATTGCAAAGCAGAAAATCGGGCGATTGTAATGGAATATAACCTCCCAAACCAAGCGAATTGGGTCAAATGAGTTTTTTCATAGTTTATCCGCCCCTTTTTTTTGGCTAAAATGAAAAAAGAAAAAAATTAAATAAAAGTTGGGCTAAATATATGAAATTGGTTTTTTATAAAAAATTTGCCCCTCTAAAATGAAAATGCCCTTAAATTTCATCCTTGGACTAAAATTCGACTCTAAAATTTACCATCATGTGGGCCAAGCTTCTTGTAGACCAGGGCAACTCTGCTGAGCTCCACTACCATAACTTGGTGGCATTCTGAAAGACCTTTAAGTGGAGACAACACCGCTGTTTTAGGTGTTGTGTGCAATCTGGGCTCGGATGATAGCACGGGGTAGTTGTTTTTATTCTGGGAATGGTTCATGTTTCTGAAATCAATGCATAAGCTAATTTTCCCAAATTTGTTACGTGCGAAATTTAAATTGCAAAAACAACTATGATGACGAAATTTGCAAGTAATCCAACCATCCAAAATGTTAGTCAATCTTTTCTGTGTAAGAAGTGAAAACAACATGTGTGTGTTACCTGGTCTTTGCTACAATAGCTTATCTCCTCCTTTACCTGGAATCCCATGTGTGGATTGCTCATGTGTAGTCTATACTCGGGTCATCATCTACCTGTGCAAACCCATTCTAGTACTGTTTAGTAAAGAGGTCAAATACTTTCACTATTGCAGTGTGTAGCTTGTACCGAGATTGGTTATCTTTGGACCATGATAGGTTTCGAGGTTGCTCTGTTCGTTCGTAGTGGTGGTCCTTTAAGCTCAACATGATTACTTCATACTTATCAATGTTGTTTGTGCACCTGAACTTCAAGCAGCTTGAGATCATGCATTGTCTATTATTTTGGATTATTAAGATACAACCAGTCCTTGAGCCATCATGTGTCTCTGATACATCAAAATCCATGGCCCACAACTGATATTTACAGGGACCATTTCGCATGTTAGTACTACTGCTACTATTGTTGCGGCTACTACTACTACTATCGATACAATGAACTATACAAATTTCATTACCATTATTTGGGCAAGAAAGGAGTCCCAACCGCGTGTCTAATGAGATTGGAAATGGCCATGCAAGATAACACTCCAATGTTGTTTAAATGAGGTAGTTGTCAAACATGAGTTCTGTGAAGGCCAGCAGTTCATTCTCACCATTAAGGGGAGTGACATTTTGTTTCATATACCTCTCGGATAACACCCATATTTGGTTTCATTTTCACTTATACGGAAGCCACATGTGAGACCGTTCTGTAGCAAAATATCCATCTAACTTGTTTGACCTGTCTCTGTTGAGTAATAGACCATATTCTTTCGGTATGTCTACAACAACTATATTGATGCATTGGTGGACTCGATTGTCATGAGATAGTTGGATGATCACGTCCCGCAACTCATCAATGGCAGGTACTGATGTCCGATCGAGTTGGATGATTCTTGTGAAAGATTTGCTCCATTGTGGGTTGATATTCTTAGAAATGTAGAGTGGCATGATGTTGGCTGCCACTCGAGAATCAACTAATCAGTTGTGGACATTGTAGTTAAAAACTTAAAATGAGAGTAGGAATGGAGGGAAACCCGAGTTTTCTTCGTCCATATGGAGTGTGTTGAGCACAGTGGATAGTGATCCGAGAGGTGTGTTTTATCCCTTTCTAGTGGAGGTTGCGCTATCTGTTGTTGTATGTCCCATTGCGCGTAGTAGGATATCTCACTGACTTTGGACCTTAGCTAACTCAAAAAAACTAATGTTTTCTTGAGTTTTCTTCATGTCTCCAACAATTTTGTAGTCTAGAAGTGGTATACTTATCGAGGTGTCCGGGGTGGAATGGATGTTCATGTTGTTCATCGCGGTGTTTTGTAATTTACTGCTCATAGATGTAGTCTTATCTGCCACTGTGTTCCCATTCTTGCTTTTTGTTTTCTGCCTTGGGACGTCCAGTGGATTGCCTTCTTTTATCAACAGTCTCACCTTCTCTTGCATTTCCCCAAGTGTACGGGGAGACCCTTTACTCCTAATATTGTAACAATCATTTCTCTTTTGGGGCTGCTTCTCAGTGTTCATCTTTGACATTACTTGCGAGCACTGATATGCCTCCACTACATGCCCAACACTTGATGTTTCATCAGGTGTAGCCTCTTGGTAATCATTAGTGTCTTCCAGCTGCTCCAGCATATTGCTTTCTGCATCAAGTGTATGACTGCAGATAGAGCTAACGATTCACTTCCATTCTGAGCAAGAGTTCTTGGGGTGATGTTCTTTGTGGAAGGAACATAACTTAGGATTTGCGCACTATTCAAATTGGAACATAGGCTTCTCTGCAATTTTTGAAGTGAACTGGTTGTTGCTTGGTGAGCTAGTTGATGAACTATTTTCCTATCTCTATCTAGGCAGATGACTTCTTGCAAATGTGTCCATTTTCATTGCTTGAGCCCTGACACTTCTATGGTCACATTCTTGACAAGGCGAGTTAGC